>PVIA01004314.1:0-141910 GCA_004024845.1 Tonatia bakeri
CCCACCCAAGTGCTGAAACTCAGGGGACCTGCTCCTAGTCACGTCCCAGGGAGGTGTTCCTTTCTCAGGGGACCTGCTCCTAGTCACGTCTCAGGGCCATAGCTCTTTAGCATATTCAGGCAACCAGCCCAAGGCTATAGGTATGTTAAATAACCATGCCATGGATTAGCTGCAAAGCTGCCCTGCACGTTCTTGCTCTATGAGCCCCTTCCCCCAACTCACATCTGTGGTGGGGGGAAGAGGTAAAAAAAAAACATCTTAGAGTCTCTGGACACCTTGAGTTCTGGGCCCCATTTCAAATGTCCATTTGGGGTCCCCCCCCTCTTGGCTGCACCCTGTAACAACAGCAGCCACCAAGCAGAAACTTCCGGTCACTTCCGGAAGGTTTCCAGAGCCTCTCACAAGAGCACATGTCGTCCCTGGCTCCATGGAACTGACACCTTGTTGGGGAGAGGAGGCTGGGACGTCGGAAATTCAGCGGCCAGGCTCAGAGCCGCACTTCACTGTTAGGGTGTTCAACATTTGGGTCCACCAATCTCAGGACATAAACGTGCCAGCCCTTCATGTGACTCATTTTATTTTATTCACTTAACATGCTAACACTCTTTATTTAATTTAAAGGTAATAAAATGACATTTCTCCTAAATATTTTATACTTCAGATGTTTAATGAAATTGCTGGGTCTTATCCTACGATTCTGAGTAATTAGAGTTGATCACAATTTGCTCTAATTGTGTAGGGGAGTCAGTAACTGGGGGAAGGATAGGTATCTGTGAATGAAGCCACTTTCACGATCTCGGCCACTGCCTCGGCGAATTGACTGTTTTGTAGAGGCAGGAGCTGTGTGCAGTGGTGGTCTGAGTTTCGTTCATCTGAGTGAAGTGTCCCCTGAGTCCCACATGGCACCACAGGCTGATCAAGGGAGCCACCTCCAGGCGCACCCTCGGACTCTGAACTCGCTCTTTCTCCCGCTTCCTCCGGGTCCTCTCCCTTCTTAGCCTCCCAGCGTCTGTCCCCGCCCCAGCTCTGGAAGAGTGGGGAGGCTCGGGTCTTCCCCAGCCACAGACGCCAGGGAACAGTCTCCGCCATCTGGCCATCAGGAGGTCCCCTGGGAAACATTCAGGACAGTGCATGGGGTCCCCTTTGGAGCAGAATCCCCCCCACCCATTCTGCACCCACAGGCCCCTGCTGGGAGGCCCTGTAGGAGGATGATGACGTCACTGGCCACAGGGCTCCACTCCCAGGCTCTGCGCCTGCCCAGCACACCCTGGGCACATGCCGACCAGCCCTCACGTTTACAGCTTGTGAGGAATCAGAAAGGGTGAGATTAAAAGCTACGTAAAACGCACTTAAGGGGTTACACCTCTGACATTGCAGGTGGTGGCAGGGAGAGTGTGGGTCCTGAGGATGCCAGCCCCGTGGCTCTGAGACCTGGCAGCGGGGGCCTTGGCCTGCCACCCGCTGGCCAGCCCCTCTCCTGGGTGGCGTGGCTGGAGGATTAACTGACTTGGCACGTGCCAGAGGTCCCAGCAGCCTCTCCTGAGTTCGTATTGATTTCCTCCTTCAGAGCACGAAAGAAGAAACAATGAAATTAAATTTTCATGGGAAGAGAAACAATTCAGAATAGACCATGTTAAACACCACCTGAGCGACCCCTTCCCTAACCGGTGTTGATGCCCACGGGGCTCCAGCCCCTCTGTAAGGAGCCAGGTGGGTGGGGACAGGCTCTGCCTGCAAGTTGTCACAGTCTACAGGACAGGAGATCACGATGAAATGCAAGTCAATTACGCCAGTAGTCCACAGGATCGAATGACAAATTCTGTCCTGTTTTTCGTTTTGTTTAGAAGACACCAGTTTATTTAATGTCAGGAAAACTGTGTCACTACTAACACCCCACGGAGACAAATGGGTTAGAGCCAGTGAGTTCAGGGCTCAGGGTCTGTAAGGCTGGGCCTTCCACGCACTAGGAGGGAAACGGGCGGGAAAAGCACACCAAGTGGCACAGGGGAGAGAGCTCTCAGGGACAGGTGATCCCTGCTCAGTGCCGGCTAGAATGTCATCCCTGAGAAGACGGGTGTTTTCCCAAGTCCCAACTACCCGCTGATGCGCACAGCCGTGTGCACAGGCGGCCCTCTCGGACGCGGAGAAACCTCCAAGCGCGCGGGCCTCCCGCACTAAACCTGAGCTACCTACCGGGAAGTGAGGGCAATCAGAGTCTCAAGAGCTTCGGCAGGCATGAGCCACATGCTTTCTGAGCTCCAGCAATGCACGCGTTTGGTGAGGATTTACAGCCTTGCACCCGAGGTCTCGGGCTGCACCAAGCGCGGGGTGAAGAAGTGGACCGCCGCGCAGGAGACCTGGCCAGCGAGGGGCATGCGCAGTGAGAATGCAGAGGAGGAGCAGTCGCAGCAGCCGGGTGCCGGGCGTTCGTCTCCGTGCGCTGTAAACTGGGGGTTAGATTCGATAGGAAGAACGCAGATCGTGTATTTTAAAACCATTGTAACTGGATGGATTATAGGCTATTAGTACCTCTGAGTAAATACGCTCGTGGCATACCCTTGCCAGGCGCGCGTGATTGTTTTCCCTGGGAGAAGCAAACGCTATCGACATTTTCCAAGTGTGAAGTGGGCCGCGCGCACTCACTCATTTCAGATTCCGGCAACAGAAGTGGGAAGAGAGGAACTTACGCATCAGTTAACTGTCTTTTTCTGTTCAAGCGTTTTCAGCAAGAGCATAATTCTTCAGCTTAAAAAAAAAACAGTCTGTTTATGATCTGGAAGATATGTTAAATTAGTGAGAAAAACATTGGAAATTGAATTTAATTTGCAGCGTTCACTTGGAATATTTTTATCAATTTTTAAAGAGGATGAAAAGCATACATAGAAGTACAAGCAGTTTGACGGTCCCCTTGAGCCACCGAAACGGCTCTGTGCTTGGGCGTTACACGCAGTCTCTAAGGAAAACTCTAAGAAGCGGAATCTAAAATAGAGAAATAATATTAGCGGCCCATCTCACTCCACATTAAAGACTTTATTTTACATTTGAAATATGGCCCTTCTTTTCAAATTACAAACGTAACGAATACATATTATTGAGACTTTGGAGAAACAGTGTGTTAACCCGAAACAAACACCGCCAGTTCTCTCTACCAACTCCCAAGAAAAGCCACATTTATTTAACCCTCTGCACACTGGCGCTGGGAGGGCGCAGCACAGCGGCGGTTCCGGGCGGAGGGAGGACGCTGGAGTCAGTGCGCAGAACTTCTGCTAAACGCAGAGACAAGCAACGCAGATGCAGGTTGCTGGGTCGCCGTGTCACCAACCCGGCTCCGGGCCTCCTCCTTCCCTTTAACGTTGTCATAAGCATCTTCCAAGGTCAACAAATGTTTTTTGAAACCATATTTGTGTAAAGGGCTGTGTATTTTTCTATTAAATGGGGAGAACCCCACAGTTAATTTCTCCCTTCCGTTCTTGAGCATTCGGAACCCACCAGTTTGCGGCTATTGTAGTGCTACAACAGTGCTCCTGGGTCCTCCACTTCATGGATTTCTGATTTCTCCAAAGAGTCACAGACCAGGAGTAAGCGGGGTATAGCATTCGGGGTCCTTCAGCTTATTGGTAGATGTTGCCGAAACTTGTTCTGGAGAAGTTGTATAAATTTACATTTCCTCCCTCTGCATTTGGGAGCACCTGGCTTGGTCAAGCCTTACCCAAAAAGACCTTTATCGAGGCAAAGGAAAAAACAGACAAACACAACTTCTCAATGACCATCTGAGTTCTGAGTTTGGGGGATACATTTTCTGAATCCCAGTATTATTTGATGTTTCTTTTCCATCTTTAATGACTTTCAGTTAATGCCCCTTCTCCAATTTTTCTTATGGTGGTTATCTTTGTGAGCTGGGATTTTGACATCTAGAAGTCTTATATTTTTAAGTATAAGATTTGTTACTGTTTTGTTTGTGGGTCTGTCTTTGCATTTTTGTGTTAAAAGGATGGCCTTTCTTCACCAAAAGTTCATCTAAATACCCACGGACATTTTTTGTTTTATATATGACTCCTTATAGTTATTATACATAAATATAATATATTATTATGTATAATAATTATATATGCAGTTATAATTTAATTATGTATAATGTATAGTCATTATGTAATATACTTGTGAACTGTAATCTCTTCATAGTTATTAATAATATGATATTATCTCCGAGACGTTCTTTGAGTAACTGCTGGGATTAGAGTCGGGAAACAGTGAAGTTCGGTGTGTGGTTTGGGGAGGAACAGGGTCCAGGACTTGGGTTCACTTCGTGAATGTCTGTGTGCCCAGTGCTGGCCTACTGAAGGTTAAGTGCATGCACATATTTTGCAACCGCAATGTTTCTTTTAAAGGTCTTTTCTTGTTGAGCTACGTGCCAGGCCTCAGTGGGGTTGGAAGAGTGGTGGGGAGTGGGGTAGATTCCGAGTGTCGGGTCCACAGCCATGCAGACTGTTCCGCAGAGCGACGTCTGGTGTGACCGGAACTCCTCAAGGCGGGCAGTAGTGACAAGGCCCTGCCCTTACACGTTGACCTTCCCCAGAAGATGCTTGCTCGTGAGGCACTGCTAGAGACTCTGCTGTTGGGACAGGCGTCAGCTGCCCCCCTCCCAGTGTCAGGGTCGGTTAGAGCACAGCACGGGGGTGGGACGAGGTGGTTACATGAACCAGCCCCCCACCCCCATGTTGTAGTGCGAAGTCCTCTGATGCTCAAAAGGGAAGAGCAGGGAAAGGGCAGCAGAGTGGCAGCTCACTTGTTTAAAGACGCACGGAATTCCCAGCTCAGGGCTGGTTTGAGAATGGGCTCCGTCTCCGTGAGGTCTGAGCCACTAAAGAAGCTGAATCCCGCTTTCGGGTTTTACGTGGCTCTCCAGACTCTCATCGGATTTAACTCTTATTTCCCACCAAACTATTTTAATGTGGCCAGCTTCATTTCCAAACTCAGAAAGCTCTCCTTTCCGATCCAGCATTCACATTAGAAAATTAATTAATGTCTGAACTGTTATTTTCATCTCCCTCCCTCCCTCCTTTCCTCCCTTCTTGCCTGCCTTCCTTCCTTCCTTCCTTCCTTCCTTCCTTCCTTCCTTCCTTCCTTCCTTTCCTCATCCCCTTCAGGGAACAAGACCACAGGGTGCAGAGTTTCTCACGGAGAAGCGCTCTTGCTAACTCAGGACATCAGAGAGTTACGCCCAGAGACTCACCGGCTTGCATGCATTTCCTGAAAACACAGCTCCTGCCGGTGGTGGGAGCACTTCAGGGTGCTGTCAGAGGAAATGCACAACAGAGATTTAAATGTCGCATTTCTTTTAGAAAGGCAGGAAATTCCCCAGTGTGTGAAAACAGGTCAAATTCTGTTTGGTAGAGTGGCTTTGATTTGATTTGAAACAGACCAGTCTGGTGCATCCTTTTGAACTTACAAAATGTGTCCAAAACTGAGATTTTTGAAAGACTGGTTCTCTTTTTCCCTCCAGGTAAAGATGGCCTTGGGCCTTGGACAGAGAATGATCGGGGAGTTAATTTATGCCTCAGTTCCGTGCCAGGCACCTGACGTCGGGGTGGGAGGGCCAGCGAGAGGCGTTCAGATTCCACACTGCAATTAGTCTCAGGGAAGCTCACACTGGCCTCGTTTTGGTGTATTCTCAAAGAAGAAAATCCACTCACATCTGCAAAGGCTGTCAGAATATTTCTCCACCCCTGGGCTCACCCAAAGCCACACACACGTCACAAAGACAGAAGGCAGGAGTGTGTGCAGGTCCAACTGTTTCCCTTGAAGCCAGACATTAAAGACATTTGCAAGTACCTTGTACTCTTGTACTTTACTCAGCATGTTCTTTTGTTTTGTTTTGGAAAACATGCTAACTTCTCATAAAGGTATATAACTTATGTTTGTATGAAATGGGCTCATTCTGAAGCAATTAATAACTGTTTTGAAAAGCCTGTTTTAATTCCCCACGCAAAAGTGTCGACAGAAACACCCCCCCGTAAACCCAAGTTCTCTGGCTTCCTCCGTCCTTATGAGGAGTGCACACGACCCCCGCACCCGAGGACCTGCACTCTCGGCCAGAGGAAGCCTCCGCAGGTTCCCAAGATGTGCGGCATGGGAACACCTGGCATGGAAAAGTGTCAGGGGTGGGGGAGGCTGGGCCAGCGTGCTGAGAAAGGGCGATGGGAGGACCGGGGGTGAGACATGTTTCAGAGGCGGTGACAAGGGTGCTAGGGTCGGGGGCCACAGGCGTGACAAAGGGGAGAAACAAGAGACTGTCCTCAGCCCAGTGGCCGAAGAGTGTGGGCGCACAGGCAGGGGTTTCCTGAAGAACCAGGAAGTTTGCTTCCTCTGGGTCTTCACGTCCAGGACGGAAGCACCGGCCCCTCCCCGAGCCTCCAGCCCTCATGCCCGCCTGTGCACATGGGGCCGCGGCCCAAGAGCTCCTGAGCCGCGTCCTGTGCAGCCCCCTCGCTGTCTGGGGAGCTGTGGCTCATGCAGAGCCCGGCCCCGAGATGAAAGTCTGCGATTGTTTCCAGGGTTGGGCAGGCCGTGGGAGGTCGTCTGGGAGCAGAGATCACAGAGGGACCGAAAGTGGCACCTCGCCCTCTGCTCCAAGGAAGGTGCCAGCAGGGCGTCGCTGGCGAGGGGACAGGAGGTGCAGGCTGTGCAGCCCGGGCCGAGTTTCTGTGTGGAGGTGTGGGAGGCTCTGCCAGAGCGCAGCCGCTCACGGTGCGGGCTTGGGGTCAGACTCCAACCCTCAGCCTGGGGGTGCCGGGGGTGCCGGGGCAGCCTGGGCTGGGCCTGGGAAGCAGGGCAGGTGCGTGCAGGACAGAGGCTGACCCTTGTCACTGAAACGGTGACCAGTTCTCTATTCTGAATTGTCCTTTCGGTTGCATCCCTCCGTCAGTGCTGCAGTCGAACAGGCTTCCTGCAGCTCACCCCGAGTCTGGGGGCCTACAGGGGTCCCTGAGGGCTCTGCCACTGGTGGGGCGCACAGGGGCGGGGAGTGAGAGGCTGGCTGCCCCTTCCTTTTCGTGCACTCGGTTTGCCAGCAGCTCCTTTAAGTCCGGCGCTTCCTGTTCTCCAGACCACCCTGCACACACGCCAGGCCCCCACGGTGGGTGGGTGGGAGGGAAGGAGGCCATGCGGCGATGTGGGATGCGGAGTGAAGACCGGCTGCCCGGACCCTGGGCGGTCTCGCTCCGGCTCCGTGGTCCCGAGAGACCTCGAGCCCGTCCTGAGGTCATGTCTCAGTCAGTGAGGTGTGGCCCAGCACCCCGGCGCTTGCGTGTGGGTGTGATGACGGTGAGGCGTGGTGTCACGCAGATGGCAGGCTCTGCTGTGGGAAGGTCGGGAGGAGGCAGGCAGGCATGCACGCTCAAAGCTGGGGTAGTGACCTGAGGAAAAGCCTGGAGGGGGTGGGGAGGAGGGGACCAGGGTGTGGGGACAGGGAGGAAATGTGGAGTCGGGCGTCACCCGTGTGCTGGGACAAGATGGTGCAGACACCTGGAACTAGACAGACGAGTTGGGGACTTGGTGTGGCCAGTAATTACCAGCCTGCACGTTCCGGAGCCCTGGAGAGACCTGACCCAGGGTGCCCGGCAGGGGCATCTGGCCGTGACTTTGGGAGGGTGGAGACCCTGCGGCAGGTGGGGGTGCTGGGAGTCAGTGCTGTACCTGGGCTTGGACGGTGGGGGCAGGGAGAGAGTGGGGGGTGAGTTAGAAGAGACCCATCGGCAGAGCGTCCAGGCTGCTGAGCCCTCCAGCTGCTGCCATCACACTGCAGTCATGGTCCTGGGGCCAGCCACAGATTGGGGGGGACAAGGGAAGGCGGAGTGACTGCATTAGCGTCCGTGTTGGAAGTGCCCGCCTGTCTGCGGTGTACAGCAGCGCCTCAGACACAGGTCATGCCTGCCCGGGGCTCAGAGGGCGGGACGAACCACCCTGTAGAAGGATCCAGCCCCGCGTTTCCAATGCAGCTCACAGCAAGGCCGGGCAGGGGACTGCGCTGGTGCTGTTTGTCAGAGCAGGGGACGGTCCCACGACGGCTGGGTGGCCACCCTGACGCAGGAGCTCCTCCGCGCTGAGGCCAGGGCCCCCACCTGCCTGCGCCTGGCCTCGAGGCCTTCTGGTCTATGGCCCAGGAGTTACTGACTGCCCAGTGCCTGAGGCGAAGCTGCAGGGGGAAGGCTGGCTGGATGGGGCAGGACATGGGGGAGCCCCCACAGGGCCTGGTCCGAGGCTGGAGAGGGGCTGTCCGAGGTTGAGGTTATTTGTCCAACGTTCTGAGAAGCAGACTTCCACTGGATCCGATATACATCAGCCCTTCCGGGCATGAGCAGGGCTGGGCCAGGCCACAGCTGGCTCCCTGGTTCATGTGCATCTGCTTTGGGTGGATGCGTTTTGGGTGGTGACCAGAAGCTAACTTTTGCCCAGTCTACGTCCCCCAGAAACACTCTCCTTTTCCCTGTGCTGCCAACACCAGCACCCATGGGAACTTGACCTCTCCCTGCTCCTCATCCTCTTCCACTTCCTCCTCCTCCTCCTCCTCAGGTCAAGTCCTCAGCGTTCACTGCCAGTGGAGTCCCAGAGCCCGGGTGCACTTGGCTGGATACCTGGGACTCACGGGCCTGGGCAGGGGTGGTTACTCACGGGACAGCAGATGACACCCCCAGGTCCATGGGGTCTGCAGAGCAGCAGTGATGGACACTGTCGAAGTGGGCCGGGCCGTGGGGGTCTGACATCCATCCTGGAGCCCCCGTCTCCAGGCCTGGAACACTCTCTAAGGCCGACCGACACCCTGCTCACTCTGCACTCGCCTTCAAGGAATCCTGCTGGTCCCAACAACTTACCCACTTCTATAAAGCATTCCTCCCACTTTAGAAAATTCTAGTCTTTGTGTTTCTCAAAAAGGACTTTCCAGCGTAAACAAAACGATCTCCTCTATTCCTGGGCCAAGCAGGGAACTAAGTACTTAGGGAAAGAAACGACATGGCTCAGATACCATGCGTCTAAATATTTAGAGTCGGAGGGACAGCCATGGATTCCAGAGCGGTGACATGGCCGCGCTCGTCCAGTGCCCGGCAGGAGTGGTCAGCGGGTCGCACGGGGTGCTGACACCGGCCTCCCCATCTGTCCCTCTGCGTGCCTCCGCCGCTCGGAAGGCGGGAGGCTGCTCTCCTGGAAGCCCCCGGCGAAGCAGAAGCAGAGTGTGTACAAGAAACACTTCAGTTGGATTCTCAGACCTTCGGTCGGAAGGAAGTGGACTGAGTTTGGGCCCCGAAAGGACCAATCGAAGAAGCAAAATAACCAAAGGAGCGAGATGGGTGCTAAAGCAAATGGGAGACGCCAGGGAGGGCAAGGTTTGCGGGTGAGAGCGCTCCCGTCCGGACGGGCGGGTGAGGGCCAGGCGCCCGCGAGCGCGGTGGGGACGAGTATCCACCGGGGTGCCCGACCCCGTCCAGAGTGCTCTGGGTCAGAGAGGCCCGGCAGCGCTACGTTCCCTCCTGCGCCGCCCAGGACGGGTCCGCTTCCACCCCCACGCTATTGCCCTGGTGCCCCCAGGCCCGGCTGAATCTGGGGAGTGCCCCCATGTCCCGTGTGTCTGTGGTTCCTGGCGGCCAGGCAGGCAGGGTGGAGGGATGGCCTCTGGACACCTCTGGAGAGGTCCTCAAGGTGCACAGGCCTACCTGCACTTCAAAGGTCTCCGCTCTGAGCAGCAGGGGGGCCCTGCCTCCACTCTTGCCGGTCTTCCAGTGGGCCTCGAGCCCACTCTGGCCCTGCACCAGCCTGCCCTCGCTGGCGAGGACAGGCCTCTGGCAGAGTTGCCCTTCTACCTGCAGCGCCGCCCGTCCCTCACCCCTGGGCCTCTCTAACCAGCCCGCAGCTACTGGTGCTGCCCTCTCCTGCTGCGGAGTGTCCCTCCGAGCTGGTCCACTCCCCCCGGCCTGCTTTGCCCAGGTCAGCTCCATGTTGCCTGACCCGGAGCTTGCTTCTCCATCCTTTCTTGAACTTGACCTTGAGAGCCGCCCTTCCTGCAGGGCCTCTCGGTTCCCAACCCCCTGGTCGCAGGCTCCTCCTTCCCGGTCTCCCTTCCGGGTCCTTCTGCCCCTTCGAAACCAGCCTGTGGAGCCCGACCCGCGACCTTCTCCTCCCCTCCCCCCTGTGCTGGTCCCCTCTCTCACCGCGTCAGGCGTCCTCTGTGAGCCGGTGGCTCTCAGTCTAAGCTCCAGTGCCGCCCCTCTCCAGACCCCTGGGTCCCTGCGTAGGTGCCACGGAGACATCTCAGAACACCAGGCCAGCTGAGATCCTGTCCCCCCACGCGCTGCACACCTGGTCCTCCCTCGCTGCTGCGTGCACTCGGCAATGCTCGAGGCCACGCCCTGGCGTCCTCAGCAGTGTTCTCCCAACCCAGGTCCCGTCCATCAGCCAGTGACGGACTCAGCGCTAAGTTCAAGGTCCACCCGGAATCCAGTGGCTTGCAGGCCACTCGAATGGATTATTGAGTTTAATCTCCCACCCCTTAGACACCTCCCTGACTTTACAGAGGAAGAGAGAAGTCGGTGGGGGGGCAGCGTCCGCGTCCGGCGAGGGCCAGTTTGTTCTCCGAGGGAGGGCCATTCGAGCCTGCGTCCCCGCCTGCATCCTGCTGCCTTTGTCAGGGTCACATGCAGTGACAGGGAATTGCTCTGCCGAGGGAAGCACCCCACGTGGGGGCCTCTGAGTGGTCTGTGCAGGAGCGGGGGAGGGGAGCCCAGGACCACACATCCATGTGGCTCTCTCCCCATGGAAGGCTGTGTGGCTCCAGAGGGACACTGGCAGCCCCGGTCATCTGAGCCAGGTGCGCTGTTTCCTGGAGGGATTTTTCCCATCCAGTTCCAGGAGGGACAGTGCAGGGAGCTTCCGGACACAGATGCCGGGAGTCCTGCAGGTATGGCCAGGGCTCCTCGGGGTGTCTGCCCTGTGTTGCTCATTCATGGGGTGTGCAATTAAGGAATCATGTCGGACTCTGGGAACCTAGCCATGTGCCCTGCCCAGCAGCCTGGATTTGGGCAGGCGCAGGCAGTGGTCAGTGAGTGCAGAGCCGGCTGGGCCAGAAGCCGCCCCACCCCGCGCCCACCAGGGATGAAGCCGAGACCTCAGCCCATCATAGCTCCCTCCACTGGGCCATGGCTCCCTGCTGCCGGGGCTCCTGTGACTGACATGGCACAGGACACACCAAGTACCCGGCTCACCTGAGGTCACACCCCTACGGCCACAGCCCATTTGCATGGTTTCAATTCCGCTAAACATGTTTATACATTTACAGCTCTCAGTGCCTATCTCCATTGGTGGAGGTGGCGTGTCCCCATGTCGATGTCATTCCTGCAGGGACCTAGGAGTCTAAGCCTCTGGCTGAGAGAAAGGCAGGTCGCCAGCACAGAGGCGGAGGTCTTGGGGCCACAGGTGGGCTGCTACGGTCTTCCTGTGGGGGCTGGACAGCCACAGGGACCCAGGCTCAGAGGAGAGGGATGGGGCCCTCAAGGGCTTAGACAGGTGCCGGCTAAGGGCTGCCTTCCTCGGGCCTGACTGCAGCTCAGTGCAGCTTCACCGGTGTGGCCAAATGCCGGACAGGCCCCTGGGCACTGGCACGTGTCTCCCCGTGCTCCTGCAGTCACTCTTCACCAGGGAGGAAAAGACCTCGACTCTGAGGATGAGGAGAACTGTGCCGGTCTCACGGCTCACTCCCTGAGGTCAGTGCTGGGCGTTTGGGTGGGTATGGAACAGAAGCTCCAGTGATCTTTCTTCCAGAGCCGCACGTTCAAACGGCTGTTCGTCGCTTCCAAGAACAGAAATGCCAGTGAAACGACATTGAGCTTCCATGACTCACCCATTAGATAAGCAAGCCACCCACAGGGTGGAGGCTTTGGCTGGGGGCTGCGGCAGGCAGGTGCCTGCCCCCTTGGCGGCGGGCGTGGGACATGGCAGAACAGCTGGGCAGGGATCTGGTCCTGTTGCCGAAGTTACAGAGGACAGACGGACACAGTCTGCCAGCAGCCCCAGGTCTGCAAATCCCACCCACACCAGCCCACCTGTGAAATGACTTGGGGCCGGCATTGCCCCCCGTGGCAGAGGCTGGAAGAGCGAAGGTGGGGAAAGGACCCAGATCTGGGTCACCGCCGGCACAGGCGGCCGTGGGAAAAAGAACAGGGTGATCTCTGTGTACGTTGTGAAAAGGCCTTCGGGGCGCGATGCTCCGTGAGGAGGCGAAGGACAGGTTGCGTGTGAAGAGCGAGACAGGTGCGCGCGGCAGCCTCCCCTCTCAGCACTCGAAGAAGCTCAGAAAGAGCAGCGTGTGCCCCACACGGGGCCAGTGCTCAGGGTGCAAGGGTCCAGGGGAGCCGACACCACCCTGACGTTCGTGCCGTGGAAACCGTCCTCCAGCCACCACGCAGGGAGAGCCTGGGCAGCAGCTCAGCCCATTGCGTCCCTCGAAGCCCAGCTCGGACGCCAGCTCACCCAGGCGCGTCACTCGGGCGTCCCTGCTGTCTCCCCACAGCTCCATAACGCCCTGGCTACGCGCTCATTAAAGCGCGTGGTTAGTAATTAACCCGACCGTCTCCCCCAGTGACGCACTCCCGGCGGGGCGGAGTTCCCCCAGCACTTCGGGCAGAGCAGTGGGTAGAACATGTGCTTGCTGATTAAGAAATAATTAGGGGGTCCCCGAGGATGCCCACACCTGCCTGGGGCGCTTCTGAAACCTTGAGGGTGGCTCTGGGACTGGGGCTCTCTCCCGAAGGACATGGGCGTGGGGACCTACGGGGCACGTGCCCGTCTCTGGGTGGACAGGGAATGTCGTGGGCTCCCCCACGCCCCCTTCAGGCCACACCCTGTCTGACCTTGAGGTGCCCAGATGGACTGGGCTCCCTTGGGCCAGCTGCATCCCTCCCCAGGGATGGCCTTTCTGTTGCCTGAGGAGAAAGCAGAGAACCCTCCTGCATCCCCTCTCTGGTCCACGCGGATGTGTCTGCTCAAGGCCGAGCAGCTGGGGAAGTGCGTCCATTTCTGAGGGGCGCCATGCTGTGCTCGGCTGGTGGAGCGAGCAGCGGCCACCGTGAGACATCTGCCTCGATCGCCATGGGGTTGACTCGACCCACTCCTGTGCTCAGACACGGCCGGGCCTGTGGCGAGAGGCTCGGGGGTCAGGTCCCCCGGGCTGGTGTCCCCAGCCTGGTGACAGGTGAGGCTGCTGAGGGTTAACTCTGGTGTCATTTGTGTTGAGTGTGGTTTCTAGAACCCACAGGACCTTCTGGTGATACTGTTCAGTGTGCCAACAATGCTTCTCTCCTGAGATCTGGGCCAAGGGCCAGCCGCCTTAGTGTTCCCCATTTCACCCTGGTCGCAGCGGCCCCTTAAGGAAGGAGGTGTGCGCCCCCAGGCCCCCGACACCAGGTGTGGCCAGGGGACAGTGAGGGCAGCGACACACGGAGTCCCCGTCCTCCCAGTAGGAAGGGCCTGTGCAGTCACCCCCCAGAAGCTCTGCGGAGAGCCCAGGGGTCACGCCAGGTTAGGGGCTGGCTCTCACGGATCAGCCTGTTCCACGTGAAACTTACTGCCACCTAAGCAAGCCCCCCTTCTTCTTGCCCGCTGGGTTCCCTGGACTTGCCGCCATTACACAAAGGGGACCCCCGTTCCAGCACTGAGCCTTCCAGGACCCCAGGGTGGGGAAGCCACGACAGGAGCAGCTCATGGTAGGGGTTTCACACACACCACCTGCATGACAACAGGCAGGATCTCCTTCCGAGGGGGCCTCTGCACCTGAGCTGCACCGGTGAGGATGCCTATGGGCTGGGCCCGGATCCCCACAGCCCCCTGGCTCAGATGGTGCACACGGCCTGGCCACGTGGAAAGGTTTGTTCCCTGAAGGATTTCGTCAGTGCTTTCAAAGGGAGGAGAAATGCCAGTGAGCAGACACCTGAGTGACGCTTTACACTTGTGTAAAAAAATCAGTAATATTCCTGCAGCTCTGGGACAGCTGGAGGCCGCAGACACTGAGAGCCTCTGTGACTGCTGTGTGTGTGTGTGTGTGGTGGGGGAGGTAGCTCGACCCACCCCCCTTCCTGACCCCCCCGCCTCCCGCCCGGGGGGGCCCCCCCCTGCAGCACCAACCCAAGTCCACCCTTGAAGCCCTGCCTCTCCCCAGGCCTCTCCCCAGGCCCCGCGGCTCCACAGAGGTTGAGGTTGCTGCAGCCTGGTGCCCACGCCCCCCACTGGGAGCTAGCTGGTCAGTGCAGGTAGCAACTCCGGCGCCCGACCCACTGCCTCAGATCCCCCCACTGACACCCGGGATGGGGGGTCCCGGCCACAGGCACAGCAGGTGCTGCTCTGCAATGCAGCTGAGCTTCTGGGGTCTCCCCTAAGCCTTCAAGTTCTACGATTCACGTCATTGTCTTTGAGACCCGGGGCCAGTGGGGCCGGGCTGGGTGGTGTGGTTGGGTATTGTTGCCGGCCGGCAGGCCTGCTGACTGTGCCAATGCCCAGCCTGGAGCGCCCAAGTGGCCCTGGGTGCCTCCTTTGGCCTATGGAGGCTTGAGGAGGTTCAGATCTTGCCTGCACGTTTCCTCACTCACTGTCCTAAGGGGGCTCAATTGTTGAGTCAGCAGTACGGACAGTGGGCCGCAGAACTGGACTGGGTGCTTGCCCCAAAGGGCCTGGGCCAGGCCGGGGTTAAGGCTGGATCCCGGGGTAGGGGTGCCCCCCATTGTGAGTCCCGGGAGCACTTGACAAAGCTCCCTGGTCCTCCTCGGGGCATGGCCTGCGTCAGTGCTGTGGGGCCAGCCTGAAGCTTCCTGGGGCTGGCTGGCTCCTGGTAGCCAAAGGTTTGGGGCAGTGGGCGAGGCCCAGGCAGTCAGCACAGCTGGGGGGACACAGGCAGGGCTGCCCCCTGGCCAGCTAGGCAGAGGCTCCGGAGTCCCTCCTCCATCACCACAGAGACAGCGCCTTCCCTCTGGGCCTGGGAACCTTCAGAACCCACCCTCGTCCCGTGGCCCACAACTTCATAGCTGTGTCCTCGCTGAGTGTCTCGACCCCCACAACTGCGTGCTCCCGGGTGGGGGCGAGGACACATCTGCCGGTCAGGGGCCCCCATGAGCAGTGATGCTGAGGAAGCGGAACGGGCCAAGGGTGGTTTCCACATTGGGTGTCCCAGCTCAGCATTCTGGGCCAGGTGACCCCGCCGTCTAAAAACATGCTGCCGGAGGGTGTGTGGGGTTGCACTGCCCTTGTCCCCCGCACCCCAGTCTGTTCATCCTTATTTCTCGTGCTGCCTCCTCCCCCATTCCCCATGGTCCCCCTATCCAGTCCCTGGGACGGTGGAGCCTGGGACATACGGGCCCTGTCGGCTTCTGGGCTGAGGAGCCCAGGTGACAGGCCACTCCCTCCAGGTTCCTAGGAGGAGCAGAGATCATCCGAAGTGTCCTGTTGGGTCGGTCCGGCACCCTCAGCCCCTCCAGGGTTAGCTGTGGCGGCCACAGTGTCAGCTCCAAGTTGTGCGGCTCTGACTCACGGGGGGTTTTGTGCACCTCAGAAGGCCCCGGAAAACCCCACGGATTCATCTCCAGAGTGAGGCTGTCCCCCCTCGGATGAACCTCGCCATCAGAGAGGCTGCCCCTGCACTTTCTCAGCTGCAGTCAGAGGGACCCCGGAGTCTGGAAATGGCCCAGAGGAAGGCAGGTGGGGGAGGAGCTGGGGCGGGGACCCAGTGGTCGTCAGCTGTTGGCCTGAGAGGCGGCTGCAGCTCAGGCGGTAAAGAGGCCTCCCAGGCGGATGTGGCGCCACCATATCAGCATGGAGCAGATAAGACAAACCCACCGTTCCCCTGGGGACGCCAGGATGGCTGCGGAGGTGACAGACACCACGTTTGCCTGCCTCCTCAGGCCTGTGTCCCCATGTCCGCCTCCACCTCCTCGCCGGCCAGGCGCCCTCAGGGTGTCAGACAGGGTGTTCTTTCCCCTGCTCCCTCCACGTGGGTGGCCTGTGGTGTTGGGTGCAGACAGTCACCCTTGGCTCTCGAGACGTGAGGTGAGCCGACTCTGTCTCTGCTTTATCCTCAGTGGCCAGTGTGACCTGAGGACAGATCCAATGGCCTCTGTTGCGTGATTGAGAGTCGCTTGAGAGGGGTGCAGGCGGTGATGACCCAGCTCAGGCCGAGAGCCCAAGTCTGTGGCTTGGGTGGGTGTGTTCTCGCTCCAGGGGGACTTCCAGGGTCCCTCATGCCTCCCAGGGCCTCGAGCCAGAGCTCCTTGGGCATCCCCACCCCCTTAAGTCCCAGTCTGGTTTCCAGCAGCCCTCAGACCTGGGATGCCAGTGACCTCACAGTTCAGGACAGGGGAACGGGGAAGGCCCCTGGAGTGGGCTGTCTTCCCCAGCGCCCCCGGGGGGATGGTCCATCCCGGGGCTCTCTGTGTCCCCGAGCCCAGAACTCAGCCTGCTGCACAGCCGACGGTCAGTGGTCTGGATGAAGTCGAATTACATCAGCAAGCGCAGAAAGTAATTGCTGAGCCCTTGCCGCGAGGGTGCTGTGAGTTCAATGTGAGTCACGGGGTCTGGAGACCGGGAGGGGGTGGGGGAGAGGGCGGGGAGGGGGTGGGGAGAGGGGGAGCAGGGAGGGCCAGGCTCACAGGCCCACACCTGTAGGCCAGTGTCTGTCCAGAGCCCGGTGCGGGGGCAGGGCTGGGCCCACTGGGGGTGGAGCTCTTCCAGGGGCAGGGGGTCATGCCTCCATCCCTTATACCCAGAGTGGCTCCTCCTTCCCGTGCACGCACACGCACACGCACGCACACGCACACCTGTGTGCACTCAGGCCAGCACCAGGTCTAAGGAATTAAGTAAATGTCATCATACCTCCCACTTCCCTCCTGTCCCTTCCTTCCCTCCCCACTCCTCCCTCCCACGGCAGGGACGCCAGCCAACACTCTGACACACGCACAAAAAGAAGTGTGTAAATTACGAATCTGCTCTCTGTGTACTGAAACACGGTGTTAATTCAAAGGGAGCGTCTGTACCTTGTTTTGGAACAACACTTAAACTATCCAATTGGTGGCCGACCCAAATTGACACTGTTCTAAATACATTATTTATCTTGTTTAAAAATTTACGACGCACCCATCAATAATGCACCCAGCCAGGGAGTGTGGATTCACCGTCGGCCCCCACGGAAACCCCACCGGCCTCATCTTCCTCACTGCCTGTGGTCCACAGGCTCCCCAGACTGGCGGAGAAACGGCCGGGCCAGCCCCGGGCAGCATGAACCCCCCATACACCTGTGCGGTCTGCTCGCTCACCCGGCCGGCAATGGCTCCCTGGGGTCCCCGTGTGCACCCAGGCCCGTCTGCGGCAAACACTAAACCTCCGAGACTTAGCCCTGGACCGTGTCGTCCTGCGCGCTGGGGGTCGGGCCTGAGGACGCACACCTGCCTGGCCGGGCGCTGAGACGGGGTCACAGGACGGGACATGGACCAGGACTCTGTTTCTTCCCAAGAAAAACAGAGATTTTTAAGGTTCATCCTGAAATCGCTGCTCTTCTGTAAAAAGCCCAGAGCACACAGATGTTGGAAAATTCAATCATTAAAACTTCTAAACAGCCAGGAGTCACTGAAAATACCCAGTTAAAGAGCTCTGCCGTGGCAGCGTGGGCTCGTGGGGAGCCGTGGGCTGTGTCGGCCGGGTGGAGACTGCGTGCGGCCGGGGCTGCTCCCGCCGCAGGCACCGGGCGGGCCCCACGCTGACCTTCTCCGCCAGCGGAGCCCCCGAGGGGAGTTCGGGCCGGGATTTGGCAGCAAAGCGGCCGGGAGGAATGCAGAGCCCACGAATGATGGTCCCCCAGGAGTGGGCCATTCCAGCAATTCCTGACTTAAATTCCAGCGTGCAGCAGCCGACGTTTTAGCGTCCAGACGTTTTTATGGTTGAATTCCTTGCGGAAGGGACTGAGTACATGGTTTGTCTGAAAGTGGAATTTCTCCTTTTTGCTGGGCCTGAGCTACTCTGCTGCCCCCAGGCCAGGGGACTAACAGGATGTGGAGTCTGTGACAGCAGCTTTAGGATCAGAGAGCTGTGACATGACGTGACAGGTCTGGCCAGGATTGGGGAGCCGGCCAGGGCAAGGGCTGGGGAGTGGACCCCCACCAGCCCACCTCAGAGCAGGGAAGTGTGGCCTCCCTCCTCCTCTTCCTCCTCCTCCTCCTTCTTCTTCAGAAGAAGCCAGACATTTAAGTTTTTTGATGAAATTTCATAACGTAGAAACATTAGCAAACCACTGGGCCTGGGGCAGCCCCCTGAGCCAGCTCGCTCAGCAGGCCCCACCCGAGGCAGTGGGTGCGTCTTCTCCAGACCCCACTGCCGTGGACGGCGGTGAGGTTGGGGCTGGGGCTCAGTTTCTGGAGGACCAGCTGTGACTTCTCCCCACAACTCCGGTGGGGAGAAGCACCTCAACAGCTGTGCTCGGACACAGCAAGTAGTGCCTTCGAGGCTTCCCTGGCAGCAGCCGTCTTCAAGTTTCCACCGTAAGACATTTCAACGTGCGCATTTTACATTAAGCATGTATCTGTGTGTTATATAAGGTTTGCATAGATGTTGTTATTATATGGGGCCCTGCAGAAGTAACGCCTACTTGAGTGTGGTGGGTTGGGTAATAATTTGGGTGTGATAATTGATAGTTTTAATGTGAACATTTCCCCTACAATGTCATAAGGTGTCCTTGGGTGTGACATTGTGACGTTACGGAATGACATGTGTATGCCTTTGTAATAAAAAGATTTTGTCATTAAAAGGGGCGTTCTTTGTGCTGGGCCACCATCAGACTTGCGTATCTACTCTTATGTAGCCGTAGCCTCGTTGGACAGGAAAGGATTGTCTCAGAGATTCCTGCCCTGTCCTCTCCCCTCTGAGCCGTCACCAGACGCCTGGAGACTCTTCCCAAACGGCAAGGACTTCCCTCCCAGGGCTGAGGAAGAGATAAGAGTGACCTCCGCCAGCCCTCTGATAAGGAAATCCGCAGAGAATGCCTGGAATTCACTTTCAGCAGCAGCATCTCACACCCAGGCCAGCTGAGGCAGGCCCACCCCCGGGAGGTGGCCTGGGCCCTGTCCCGCCCCGTCCCGCCCCGTGCCGTCCCCACCCTTCTGCAGAGCGGTCACTGCTGGCCTCCGTCTCTTCCCTCCCCAGCACCGGAAGTCTGGAGTGTTACCTCTTTTCGTCTCTGGCCTCTGAGAGGCCTGGTTTCGAATGCCAGGCCCGCAGCCCACAGGTGACTCTGGGCAGGCTGCATGGATTTTCTTATCAGAGAGGCCACTCAGGACTCACTGAAACGAGGTGGCCGGGCTGAGCTCGGGTCCCCCAGCACACCAACACGGTGGGACATGGAGTTCACCCCGGACGAACACTGAGGGGCAGTCTATGCCCCAATTCAGCCATCAGCCTGCACAGAAGGGGGGGTTTTCCCAAGACTGGGATGTCCTCACCTAGCCATGGACTTGGTTGTTCTACTCCGGGGGCTTAAGGCCCGTGGGTGGGGAACTTGGGGAGTCACATTTCCGCTGACAACAAACGCCCACAGCAGTTCCCAGCTCTTTCCCTCTGGGCACTGGGGCACCTCCGTGGGCCGGTTTGAGGATTGGATGGAAGCCTTAGGACCCGTCCCCAGAGAAAGGCACATGTGTGCAGACACACGGAACTCTGTGTTCAAGGTCAGAGGTTCACGGGCCTCAGGAACCACACCCCCTGACTCCCGAGACAGGGGCTTCAGAGTTTCATTCTAAGCAGGAGAAGAAGCTTCAGGAACATCGGCCACTGAGGGGCTGCCTGGGGAGGGAGGCGGGGGCTTGCTCTGAAACTGTTCATGCTCAGCAAACTCTGCTTCTGAAAATGTGCATTTGATCCGGGCGATTTTGGGGACTGGTGGGGTCCTGCCCCTGTTGATGGCTGATGGCCCCCTGGAGGACCCGGGCCGGGGTGTCCCCACGTGTGGCACAAATACAGACAGTAACAGTAACAGTATGCATGTCCTCCATCCCCAAAGCCCCCGGTTCAAGTTCAGGTGCATCTGACTCCAAACCTGTGCCTGAAATTGTTCTGCTGTCAGAGACACTCACTGCCCTTTCAGCTCCTGGTCCCAGGGCTATGTCTCCCCTGGGACATGGGACCCGTGTCCTCCTGTGTCCTCTGTCCTGGTCTCGGCTGCCAGTCAGCTGGCTTTTCTCCACGCTTCTGGTACCCAAATCAGCGCCAGTCGGGACTCAACCCAAGAGGCAGACCTGTGGGAAACAAGTCCTGCTGAGACATCGTGTGCAAGGAGCTGGGCTGCGTAGCTTCCGGGCCCGGCAACCAGGACCGGCTATCGGGAGGGGAGGCTGAGGGCCTGTATACGGGGTGCTTCTTCATCTGGGGGCCTCTGCTCATCCCCAAGTCCTCTCTACGGGGGGATGGGCCCACCGGGTTGTCCAGGACAATCTCCCTTACCGAAAGCCGCCTGACTGTGGGCTTCCACCCCGTTAGCTACCTTCCTGGCAGCTCCCGGCGAGCGTTTGAAAGAGCAGACAGCTATGGCCGGCTGACCCTAGAATGGACACCACGGCCCGTCCCTCGTCCACACGGACCCATCTGCATCCTGGCAGCCCAGACTCAGCCTCCAGGTAGAGCAGTAACAAAGGGCCAGATGTAACTGTCCCGTGTGCGCTGACAATGCACCGGCCCCGCCCTCAAGGGGGTGGCAGCATCCCTGAGTGGGGTTGGTGAGCGCCGAAGGGGAGGGGGTGCCCACTC
The DNA here is from genome assembly GCA_004024845.1 of Tonatia bakeri. Lineage (NCBI taxonomy): Eukaryota > Metazoa > Chordata > Mammalia > Chiroptera > Phyllostomidae > Tonatia > Tonatia bakeri. Next base: position 20,815 of record PVIA01004314.1, read on the forward strand.
CAAGCAGTTGTGCCGGTGCCCTGACGTGCCCCCCCGCCCACAGCGAGGGGCTGTCATGGGGCAGCAGAAGCTGGGCCGTACACCAGAACCCTTGCTCCACCATCTCTCCCATGGGCTGCAGAGGGTGGATGGCCCGCTGGTTCGAAGGCCCAGGACCAGGGGCTGGGTTCTAAATCGTCCTTCACACGCCACCAGCAAGCATGCCAGGTTCCAGGTGGAGGCAGAGGTGGGCGATTCCTGGTCCCCACTCTGAGGAATTTCTAGTCCCAGGGGTTAGACAAACTCACAGGGCTCACTGAAGAAGGACATGTCGGTTCTACCATAGGCCAGGGCACACGGAATGTTCTAGAGTCCGGAAGAGGGGCACTGTGGGCAGTTCCCAGGGGAAGGACAAATGTACACACAGGTAAGGGACAAAAAGAAACCAGCCTGGAGGATAAGGGGGCATTGAGAGGACCCAAAGTTTGGTGGTGGGGGGAGGGGGTGGCTAGGCGTGGCCCAGCTGTGCACTTCAGTTCTGCAGCAGGGGGTTTGTCCTGGGCAGGGTCATAGAGTAACTGAGAGACGGGGTGCGGGGAGCAGACGGCCAGGGCCCCCGTGGACCCCGAGAGCAGGGAGGGGCTCCCTGGGGCCTCCATCTCTGAGAAGGAACAGGGCCTGGAAGAGAGCCGTCAGCAGCTGAGTCAGGAGACGGGTAGCTGCTCGGACGGGAGGTGTGGGCGACATGGGCCCACAGCCCTGCTGGTGTCATGGAGGTCAGCTCCCGGTCTGATGCCCTCACTGAGGCCACACTGCTCTCGGCGCTCAGCAGGGACAGGTGACCAGCTGGTGGCCAGTCACAGGGTACAGGAGTGAAAGCAGGTCCCCACAGACTGCCGCCCAGGCTGAGAAAGGCCTGATGACAGTCAGCGCTGCAGGGCCAGTGGCCTGTCCCCGCTGGGTGTGGCAGTGCTGGTCGCCGGCGGGAGGCAGCGCTGAGGTCCTGTCAGCACCCTGTGAGTAGAATTCCTGAAGCAGCAGGTCACACAAAGGCCACACGAAGGCTGGGGGACACGTCCTCTGGTCTGCAGCCACAGGCTGACTGAGAGGACTGGTCGATGCCGGCAGGTCCAGCCTGGGGGCGCAGACTGGAGCAGGGGGAGGGTGGGGGGCGGGTGTCAGGCCCCAGGAGCCAGCTGCCTGCGGAGGGTCACCCAGAGGGTTGGGACCCAGGCCCCTCACGAAGCACCAGAACGGGTGCCGTGCAGGCAGCAGTGGAGCGGAGCGGACCGTTTGAAAGGGGGTCGGGAGGACGGGCCCAGGGGCACGCCTGCTGTTCAGAGGTCGACCGTCCCCACAGCGACAGCTGGTCCCCACGTGAATGACTATGCCCACGGGAGCCAGTGGCTGCTGCCCCAGCCTCCCCAGCAGCAAGGCCCACATTGCCCTGCCGCGTCCCAGCGCCAACCTTGCGGGCATGAGCAGGGTTCCCTCCTCCATCACTGCAGCGAGACACTGTGGTCAGGATCTGCCAGCAGGGAGATCGTGTTTGCAGGGTCTCAGTGTGCAGGTGGGGACCTAAGGACCATCAGCGACAGCGGGGGGGTTGGGGGGAGGAGAGAGAGAGAGAGGTGAGGAGGGAAGGAAGTGTCCTGAGGCAGGGGTCTGAGGCCCCCCTGCATCCCATGCTGGGCCAGATGAGGGTGGGGCTACACGGAGAGCGAGGTCACTGAGCGGGCCGGTGGGGTCATCCAAGGGGTCGCTGCCCCCCCCCCCCAGAACTGGGACAATGAGCACAGAGGCACAGGGCCTGCGTCCGTCTGAGTCCCCCTCTCTGGGCTCCACAGCCCTCATCTGTGAAATGGGGGTGCGCAGTGTCTGCCTGCAGGGTAAGGCTGTGAGCCCCACATGGAGATGGGTGGGGCCTGGTGAACTGGGGGTGCCAGCACCCCTTGATGGGCCCTCCCCTGACCTGGGAGGGCGCACCGCCCCCAGGCCCCAACTTGAAGCCCCGTCTGGGCTCCAGCTGAACGGACTCACTCGGCAGTGACTGCCTGGGACTCGGCTTGGGGTCTGTCCACTGCAGCCACTGTCGGAGTCGCCGGACTGGACAGAGACACCAGGCAGGACTGCCAGGGCACACAACCAGCCCTGCCCGCTGGGAGGGGTCTCGGTCCTGCCTCCCCCCAACTTGGGGCCCCAGGCCAGGTGCCTCTCGGAGGAGGTCCTGATATCAGACCCACAGCGTCCCTCTGGGGTCGGTGGCCTCCGTCCCCCGCCTGGGGGCCCAGGCCTCAGGGAAGAGCCAGCCCGCAGGGCGACTGTGGTCACAGGCTGCTTGGAGCTCGGCTCTGCCCAGGGGCCGTGCAGTCTGGCTGGCCCTTGGCGTGGTGCCCTGTGCGTTCTAATTCTCACGGCTGCCGCTGCTGTGCCCGAGGGGGGAGGGCAACCCACAGTCGAGGCCGACTAAGGAGCTGGAAATGCTGTCATCAGAGCCGACTGGCGAGGGGCAGCGGGAGTTCAGGGACGGAGCTGGGAGGCCAGCCGGCCAGCTTGCCGTGCTCCCGGCCACCGCGGCGTGTGGGGTTTAAACGGCCCCTGCTCTCCAGGGCACCGCCCCCCCTCCCCCCGCAGGAAGTTACACAATGTCGCCCAGATCCAAGGGCACAGCCGAGTTCAAGAGGCGGAACACAGTGGGCTGAATGTCTGTCTCTGAGGGATGAATCCAGGCCATTGTTTAAAGCAGACTATTTGGCCAGAAAACCCCACGCTGTGCAAACACCAAGAGTAGGGCGCGACCCACCAGGACTCCTGAGAGGCGTGTCCTGGGTGGGAGGGTGGGGGGTCCGTCCCTAATCACCCTCTGTTCTCAGCAAGCAGGCCGGACACACCAGAGTATGGCCGAGGCCCGAGGAGACCCCTCTGCACCCACGGTCCCTTCCCACTGCCGCCCACCGGGTGGCCACGTGGGGGGGCAGTGATGACAGGGCCGCAGGCACACAGGGCGCCCGTGAGTGTGGGGAGAGAAGGGAGGAGTCTGGTTTATCTCAGGGCACAGACTTGGCGGAAGGGTCTGGATCAGGTTAGGGACGGAGGGAGGGGCGGGACTCCTGGGCTGGCTGCAGCAGGGCGTGGGAGGCAGCATAGCCGACTCAGGTGGGTGGGCGGCAGGTAGGGTTGGGGGCCCGCTGGACTGGAGGCGACTCGGGACACCTAAGGGGGTGTGAGCAGGAAGGGCATGTGTGGTCTGAGCTCAGTGCAGAGATCTGGGCCGGAGCTGCCGTGGCTTGTCAGGGTTCAGAGGACAGTCCGGAGGGCAGAGGGCAGTGAGAGGGGACAGGCCCAGACAGGAGTCAGCCTGGGACGGTGGGGAGAGCTGGCCCGCAGCGCATTTGGGGGTGTGAGGCCCCACGCTCCCCAATGGACAGGCTGCTCGGGCTGGAACGTCAGGCGCCGGGGCTGGAGCGACTCCCTGGGGCCTGGAGCCGGGCTGGGGACAGGGGAGACACCTACCATCAGACCAGGGAAGCTCTGGGACACAGGGCTGCATACACGGCCCAGCTTCGCAGCCAGGCCCAGCTGTGCCCAGGTCCCCGTAGCCCAGCTGCAGGTCACAGAAATTACGCCAGCAAGCTCCAGGGAAGACTGCCGGCCACTGGCGCTGGAGCAGCGAGGAACGAGTGGCTGGCGTCCCATAGGAGAGAGGGCCGTCCCCTGCCCGCCCACCCTCAGGCTCCTTGGTGGGGGGCTCCAGAGAGCAGAGGGAACTCTCCCCATGGGCCCAGCCGGGGTCTTGCCTGCCCATTGACAGAGGTATGGAGACCCTGAACCGGAGGTGGTCAGCGTGGAGAGGGGAGGGACTTCTGAAAGGGGAGACGCTGGACAGGGGAACACACGCCGGCACACATTGTCTCGGCCCCTGAGCCTCAGTCTCCCTGTCTGTGAGTGCACGTGCGGCCTGGTGTTGCCGTGGAGAGTGATGCCAGTGGAGGTCTCGCTCCCTGGGCGGACAGTGGCCCTCATGGGGCGCTGGCTGGAGGGAAGGGGCGGCAGGGAGCTCTCGGCCCAAAGTGTGCCCGGCACCCTGAGCACCTTCAGCACAGCACCCCCGTCTGTGCGTTAGATCCCGGGGAGATACGGAAAAGCGGGGCCAGGCTGCTGAGCTGGCTCGGGGCTGGGGGCCATGAGCCCCCAGGGAGGCCTCCTTGGAAGAGCTGTGTGTTCAGCAGGAGTGGAGAGAGCTCTGAGGGAGGGCAGCAGGCAGGGCGGGCAGTGTCCCTGACAGACAGAGGCTCTGTCCCCAGCACCCACGGCAGCGTCCCCTCAGAGCGGGCACTTGGCGTTCACTGACCGAAGGCATGAACTTTACAACCAAGTTTATGAGAAGCATTTTTGAGTGTTTTCTGTGCGGTATCTTCTCTGGGAAGGGCCAGTGAGGACGAGAGGGGGTGAGAGGGGACAGGAAGGACCTAGTTCTGCATCTGGTCACCCTCCCAGCATCCCCCACGCCCTGCGGCTCCCAGCAGGTGGGGGCTTCGGAGCGAGGCCTGGGTGTCCTGCACAGCTGTGTTTCAACGCTCGTTTGTGGGCAATCGGCATGTAAAAGTGTGTTCTGGAAATTAGCTTCTTAAAAAACCACCTAAGCATCGAGGGCTTACCAAAGAACACAGCATTTTTGCATCTTTCCCCCTCAGCCTCTGACAAGGACCTGCCCTAGGCACCGCCCCCACCCAACCCCCGCCTCTGTGTCAGCCTGAAAACATCTGGGCTTTTGCCATTATCAAGCCAATTATGCCCTCATCACCATTAAAAAGGTGTTGTCCTGCCAGTCGCTGTTTCCAAGCCAGGGTTCCCTCCCCTCGGTGGAACGTGGGGTGCATCAGCAGACAGCTGCACGGCCTGGAATCCCCCAGCTCTGCCTTCTGTGTGGGTCCCCCTTTGTGCGGCGAGACTAATGGAATCGGTGGGACCTTGGGCTGCTCACTAATAATATATTTGCAAATGAGAAGAGACTCGGTGCTCGGATTCCAATTTGCCCTGCCAATCACCCAGGATTTTCTCTCTGCACCTCCTTGGGAGACAGACAGATTTTAATGGCCCAGCAACTCCAGCACGGCTCAGCAACCCTCCACCCCACAGCCGCGCAGGAGGGGTGTGTGTGCGGGGGGGGGGCATGTGGGGGCGCCCTGCAGCACCTCTGCGCACAGACTCTGGGTGAACACTGACCCCCGGCAGATTCACCATCTACCCACCGACCGGAGTGGGCCTCCGAGGAGTGACCCAGCGATCACGTGGGTGCAGGCCTTGACTCAGTGCTGGGGTTCCCCTACCCAGAGAACATCTAGACAGGGGAGTGCCTGGCTCTGGTGACCCTCTGACATGGAGCCTGGCTGGACTGACCAGCACGGGGCCCAGGAGGGAGCCTGGGACGCCGAATGCCCACAGCCTCGGGCTCTGGTTTCCCTCTCCCGTTGGTAAGTCTTAAAGCCTGGCCAGAGGTGATCTGCGCATCCTGCTTGAAAATCCAAGTGTCGTCACCATGCAGCGACCGTGAAAAATCACATAAAGCCGTGGGTTTCAAAATACCACGCAGAAGTCGCCCTGTGTGCCACACGTGCGAGCGAGCAGCAGGTGAATCACCACGGGGAGAGGCTCTCCTGGCGGGCTGCTGGAGGAAGTGTGTCGGTAAGGCTGGAGAGTGCGACCAGGGCCCCTGTGCCCTGAGAGGAGCCGAGAGAGAGACCGAGGGAGGACTACCGGTCGCAAACCGGGTGCGACACCGTCTCACCAGAGGTGCCAGGAGAGGGGGACAGTCTCACGGACCAGAGTGGGAAGTCCGGATTCGCTGCAAATTCACGAGGAAATTGTAGATTACTCAACAAATGGCATTAGGACAACCCCTTACCTACTTGAGAGAAAAAGTCAGATCCCAACTCACAGTGTTTACAAAAGTAATTTTCAAACAAAGACCTGAATGTTCTGAAGAGAAGTCTAAAGCCCGTTTATGGAAATAAGTGAGAGTGGGGAAGAAGTAGGGAAGGCCTTTTCCAGCGAGCCCCCCAAAGGCAAAGAAGTAAGAGACGGGTGGGTTTAACCGCAGAAGACTCCTGCGGTTCCAACGGTCGGCCGACTTCGACAGATGTGGTACCAGAGCAAGGGGCGAGGGCCTGGGGCCTGCTTGCAGCAGCAGGATGGCGCTGGGATCACCCTGGGCCGCCTGGGGCTGTGCCTGAGATGCCCGGGGCCCCGCTGTCTCGGGGCTGGACTGCCCCCCAGAGGCCCTGCCCCTGTGGGGGGAACGCTGTCTGGAGCCGATGGCACACTCAGGCAGCAGGACGGAGCCCAGCCAAGAGGAGCCGCAGAGAGCAAGGCCTTTCTGCTGTTTTCAGACACTCGGCTTTGGGGCATCCTGGGATGTGGCCGCAGAGAAGAGGAACATGCCACCCCCAATCCCATGGGACGGAGTCACCGCCGCCACTTCTGCTTCAGGACCGTGGGTCCGGCCGCTCGCACTCCACCGCAGGACAGATGTACTTACCCCCACACTGTTTGGAAGTTTCCATGCAGTTTTTACACATACTTGATGATAGTTTCTCACTTTGTAGTTCCTGAGTCTACAAATTATGTCATTTGCAAATAACTAGCGTCGTATTTCTTTCTAATTCTCGTTTTAAGTCGACTGGCTCGGGCCTCCAGCAGATGTCAACAGGAGTGACAAGGGCAGACGCGTCCCCCGCGTGCCAGTCCCAGAGGGGACGTGCTTGGCGTTCTACTGCTACGTCTAGTGTTCAGGCTGTCAGACCCCTTTCCTCCGGTTACACACACTCCCTTCCGTTTCCTGTTTGCTGAAGTCGACTCGGAGGTCCCGGAGGTGGGGAAAGAAGCTGAACTTCCATTCCAAATGTTATTAAATCTAAAGCTTGGCAGAAAGGTCGCCTGTCTGGAAATCCATGAACAATAGTGATAAGGACATGTTCTGAAGTCAGAGCTAGACTGGCTGGGGGCCCTGTGGAGCCCCCAACTGCCGGGAGTTGTCTGTCACACCTCCCTTTCCCCATTATCAGGGATCCATGCCTTTTCTGTCTGTTTCAAATTTCCTCATGGTTGCAAAATAGCTGTTGCAGCTGTGGCCATCACATCGACATTCCATCTAACTGGATAACCCACTTTATTGTTATTTTTCTTTGGAAATTCATAAGCTGATTCAAAACTTTTTTATTGAAGTAAAAAAAGCTAAGAATAGCCAAACCAATCTTCAGAAACATAGCACACTTGGAGGTCTTACACTGCTAGACACCAAAACATGCTCTAAAGCTACAGTAATGCAAACAGTATGGTACTGACACACAACACACACAGAACAGGCCAGGGAGTCGGGGAGCCGACCTGACCTTGCACAGGCACCGCATTTTCATTAAAAGTGGGGAGAGCGTGATCTTCTCAACGAACGGTGCTGTGCCGCGTGGACGCCCACGTGGGATAAGACCACATGGACCCTTTTTGATGGAGTTGATTGGGGTGACACTGGTTGATAAAACTGTATAGGTTTCAGGTGTGTGGTTCTATCATACCTCACCTGTCCAGACAGCTTTCCTGGGGCACCTGCCCCGCAGCCTCTGTCCTGTCCCAGCCGTCCTACTGCTGGGCCCTGGGAAATAGTTCCATAGAAGGTGCATTTATGCTCCAGCAGAGAGGGGTGTGTGATGCACAGGACGGCGGAAGGCAGCTGGGTGCCCAGCGGTGGGGCCTGGAGCGAGCTCCTGACTGTGTGGGGTGCAGAGCATCTCCCCTCCTTGTCTATCCCCCCACCCTGTGCTTCCGAGCTCACCGTGCATGGACCACCCTACGGTGAGGAGCCCAGGGCGGGTGTGTTCCTGCTCACCTGGCTATGTTCCCGGCTGGACAGGTGTTCACCCTGGGGTACCCAGGGCGGGGCACAGCACCCACTCGTTCTGAGGCTCCGCAGGACTCGGGGAAGGGGGCGTGGACTGTGCTGACTGCGTGTGCCCCCTGCTCTGAAAGAGCGCTGTGGTGAAGGTGGGGGTTGTGCCCCCCGCCCTCCATCACGTGGTTGAGGGCAGAGGGCAGGAGGGGCTCCCGGGCCAGGCTGCTGCGGTGGAGCCCTAATTCCTTCACCAGAGTCCTTTTTGGGTCTTGTTTTGTTTTCTTTTGTCCTAAACACTGTAATTCAGCCGGCCACCTCTCCACTGATGACTGCCCCACTAGAGTAATGGCCATCTTCTGCTTCACAGAGGACATTCCTGTCTGCGAGGCCCCCTCTCGGATGGCTCTAATTAGGTGGAGACGGCAAGGCTCTGTGTTTGAGAAAAGGCGGAGCAGGGCAGTGCTGGGGGGCGAGCCCACACCGGAGGGACGCCCTCCTGGGGAGCGGGCGGCCGGCAGGATGGGAGGCGCACGTCTGTGGGCGTTTGTCCTTCTCTTTCCTGGGTCACTACAGCGGCGACAGAATGCGGCGTCCAGAGAAGCAAGACTCGCCGAGCCTCGTGCCCCAGCATGAGCACGGTGCAAGCTGCGTGCGCTTCGTCTGGAGGGTGCTCGGGGCCTCTGTCCGCGGGGCGCGTGGACAGGGATCCTGCTGCGAGACGGAGACCAGGGGCCTAGGCACACCGTGTGCCCAGTTCTGCGTCCCTCCCGTTTCACCAGGCAGAGCGAGGCTCGAAGAGAAGAGGGAGGACATGTGGGAGCTGGGGTGCCTTTTTTCTGTAAGCGATATTAGCTCTCCAAAACTCTCAGGTTCAAAACAATAAACTGAAAGTCAGGGGTTAGAGTCAGCTTTTGCTTTAAAACATTTACATGTTTCCTCATGTCGTAACTTCCCCATGAGGTTTGCAGGTGCTTTTCTGTCCCCCGCCCCATCCCCCAGCTCCTGTGGGTGGTGCATCTCGACCGAAGCTGGGGTCTCTGGGTCCACGATCCCACCGCACCTAGACACAGTCCCACCTGTGTTCAGGTAGACTCGGCGTGCTTGTGTGCCAGCTTTGGGCTCATGCAGTTCTTCGGGTTTTTAATTTCTCGACTGAACTACTGTGCGGCTACACTGCTGACGGCAAGTGTGTGTTTTCTCCAGCAGGGCTGGGGGGGACGGGTGGGCTGCAGAGGGCTTCTTCTCTGCCCCAGCCTCGGTGGGGCTTCCGGCTCCTGCCCCAGGTGCGCCCTCCGGCTGCCCGGGTGGGGGCCTGGGAGCCCACCGGGCCCCTATCTTTCTCCCATTCCCACTCCTGAGTCTGTCAAAAATTCCATTGGCTCCACTTTCAAATTTCAGACCCAGACGCGGATTTTTCCCGCTTTCCCACCTGGTTCCGGCACCTTCGCCTTTCTGTCCGCTGACTGCAGAGGCTCCCAACTCTCAGCCTCTCTGCCTTGTCCCTCGCCCCTCAGAGTCCTTCTCCACAAAGCAGCTGGGCACTGCCCATGGCGCCCCCTTCCTGCTGCCCTGGGCCTCACCTCTGGCACCTGCCCCTGCTGCTCCCTCCTCCTCTGCCCACCCTGCACCTGCTCCACCTGGAGGCCCTGCCGGTGCCAGTACCACTCCGCCCTCACCTGGAAGGCTCCGCCCTCACATGGGCACTCCAAGGTCAGTGCCCAGCGCCCACTGTTCAGTCTGCACACAGGAGCCAACACTCCGGCTCAGTCTGGGCTGTGTTGTCCTGACTCCGCCCCCCTCTATGGCGACACCCTCCTCTGGACAATCCTGCAGGTTCGGAGCCACACCACACCCCGAAACCTGCCCTACTTCAGCCTACAGCCAACTCCTCGAGTCCGCTCCCCTAACTCAGCGCCATGCAAATCCCAAGAGCGAGGACGCTTTCGCTTCACTGCCTCCTCGCTGGCCTCTCCCTGGAATGCAGAGCAAGAGCCTCCCAACCCTCCCCAGGTGGCTCGGCCCTGGAGCCCAGCCGGTGTGCACTCAGGAAGCACACAGTCATCCTAGGAAAGCCTGGCGTGGGCCCCCCAGGGGAGGAGGCCGCTTGGGAGCCCGGGGCCCCTTCAGGCCGCGTGGGAGGGAGGGGACCTGCACCATCGGAGCAGCTGTGGAATGAGGAAGTTCCGGCTGGTTCTCTGATCAGCTCTCCTGAGCCAGAGGACGGCAGCCAGGGACACTCAGCGGGTCACGTGGGGAAACCAGAAAGGCCGGCGGGGCCGGTGTGCTCAGGCCCCAGGAATTCCCTGCGCGGTGATGTCCCCGGCTGGTTCCTTCTCACCCCGGCGCCTCCGGAGAGGCCACGGAGGTCAGGGAGATCTGGACCCGGGTGTGGACGGGAAGCCCTGACTCACCCAGTGCGGGGAAGAGCCTGATCTCCCTGTTCTCTGGGGGAGGAGCAGGGACCCCTGGCTCCCCTAGCCCACCCACTCCCGGAGGGTGGCCTTCCTGCCTGCTGGCGAAGCCCCTCCCTCCGGGCCTCCCAGCCAAGTCGGACACCGGTCACCTGTGGGCCGGTGCACGCTTCTTTCCCCCTTCAGTCCGAGGACACACTGTTTCTGAAAATAAAGCTATTCACCATAACAAGGAGCCACTGACCAGTTCTGAGCAAGCCGATTCGGATGTCTCAGCCACCTGGCCCCAGAGAGAACCTCTATCAGCACAAAGGTGTGCAGGAGCGAAGTCGTGAACGCTCAGCTGTGTTTAAAGTCTGCCCCCAGGTTGCTGCGTTCCGCCCCCAGAACCCACCCCTGAGCCCCCACCTGCCTAGTTGCTGCAGCTGCTCAGAATGAAGGAGCCGTTTCCAGGGGCCTGAGGCCTCCGGTAACTTGGAGGAGAAGCCGCCAGCCCTGTCCTCAGCTCCCACCCTGGAGGCCGCAGTCCCCTGTCCCTGGGAGGTGGGCCCGTACTTTGCTGTCCTCGAGGAAGGCGCACCCTGAAGTCATGGAACAAATCAGCTCTGTTTACTCCCCAGAAGGACTCCTCTGTGGTCAGAGAGCAACTCTCGGTGAGGCCCTGTGTCTGGTGTGTGATGAGCCTGGATCGCCACTGTCCTGAAACCATTCGCTTGGCACCTGCCGCTTGCTGTCTGCCTGGCATGGATGTCACTGGCTTTTCGCAGATGCCGGTCTGCTGTTCTGCACCAGCTCCTCCGTTCTGGAGCCGGGACCTGCGTGCCCGTGAGTGAGCGGACGAGCAGGGGTCCTCGGGCCCTGAGCTGTTTGTCTGGACTGCAGGTTAGAATATTCAAGTTATCGGGGCTAATAGCTCCACCCTCTCACCTATTTCTCTCTGATCCGTTAAAGAGCACGGCTCTGGGCTCAGACCTGGCTGTGGTCTCTGCCCCGGGCCTGTGAGCTGTGTGAGTGGGGCCAAGTCCCCTGCCCGTCTGAGCCCCGGTTTCTGCCCCTCCGACGCCGTCCCTCCCTGGGTCTCCTGTCTCTCCACATTCCCAAGTCTTGACCCAGAAGCCCAGACCCACAGACAAGGATGATCCAGGAGAGTCTCCCAGCCTGTCAGCAGGGTGCCCACCCAGGCCCATACCTCCCCTCTGTCCCCACCGGGTGGGAGGGACGTGGAGGTGATTTACCAGCCGCTGGGTGGGAGCCCAGGGCTCACCTGCTGCATCTGTCCCTGGAGCTGGGCCACGGGTGCCCGGGGAAGGGGTGGGCATCTTTGTCCCAGAAGGAGGGGACCATCAGAATGAGGCTCTGCGAGTGCTGCCCAGGGTGGTGGCCAGGAGAAGCCAAGCCCTGGGGGTTAAACGCTGGAGCTCAGCTGGGATGGGGGTGGGGTGGGCTAGCCCTGTGGCTGGCGGGTGACGTCCTCTGGGGGGGCCCCGAGACCACCTGCGCCCTGGGCTGCAGCAGGCTGGCAGAGAGGGTCTCGGTGAGACTCCAGTTCTTCCTGTCTCAGGCGCTCAGATGTTCTGTGCACACACTTGGGATGTGACCCCCACGGGGGGCTGTGGGCTCTGCTCTGAACCCCCACTTCAGAAGCTGCACGCACATCGCTGAAACCATCTACGCTTCTTTCGACCTGTGATGAGGAAAAAGGAAAGTTAAACCTATCCAGTATTAATATTCAGGTGCTAGATCACCATTTTGGAGGGCGGGCCGTGTGTCACCGTGTCGCAGGGAATGGCCTCAGGTGGCCTGCGTGCAAGCTCTTCTGTCTGTCACCACGCAGTTCAGCGTTCACTAGGAGGAATGCCGTGGGTCCGTGACTCGGGGGTCACTTTTGCCTAACAAAGAGGTTATGCTATGCTTTTAAATTGAAAAGGAGTCTATTTAAGGAAAAATATAAGGTAATGATGCTGCATGTCATTTTAAAAATGGCTAAAATTATGGGGGAAAACACTAAATTTGAAAATGGAAAATCATGAGTGAAACACAGTCCCTACCTTGCTATTATTGTTCTGGAAGATCCCACCTCCTGTTTTAAATCAGACTGGTGAGTATATCTGGATTTTTCAAAGTAATTAACCTGTATTTTTGAAATAACACAAAGTGTGTTGTGTATGTGTGAGTGTGTATATGTGCCTGTGTGCGTGTGCACGAATCTGTGAATGTGTGTGTGTAGATATGTGTGTATGTGACCATGTGTATGTATGAGTGTATGCATGTGAGTGCGTGTGTGCATGTATATGCGCGTGTGGGAGTGTGTAAGTATGAATGTGCATGTGTGTGCGAGTGAGAGCACAAATCTGTGAATGTGTGTGCATGCAGATGTGTGTGCATGTAACCACGTCTATGTATGAGTGTGTGTGTGAGAGTGTGTGCATGCGGGTGTGTGTGGGTGTGCGCATGTGCGTGTGAGTGTGCACGCAAATCTGTGAATGTGTGTGCATACAGATATGTGTGCATGTGACCACGTGTATGTACAAGTATGTGCATGTGTGTGAGTGTGCACACAAATCTCTGCATGTGTGTTTGTGTAGGTATGTGTGCACATGGCTGTGTGTATGTATGAGTGTGTGCACGTGCATGTGAGTGTATGCATGTATGTGTGTGTGGGCATGTATGAGTGTATGCACATGTGTGCAAGCATGTGTGCACGAATCTGTGAATGTGTGTGCACATAGATATGTGTGCATGCGTGTGTGTGTGTACGAGTGTGTGTGTGTGCATGTGAGTGTGTATATGTGGGTGGATGTGTGTGCATGTGCGTGTGAGTATGTAAGTATGTGGCAGGCAAACCGCAGGAGGCTGCTCGTTCCCCTCCCTGCCCCACACCCCATGCCCTCAGTGGCCCAGCTCCCGTTCATTTACTCTGGGGTCCGGCCCCTCACTGGCCCCGGGGTCCCAATCTAACTCGATGAGTTACTTTCCGGGCCCGGTAGACCGAGAGGCGTTTGTTTTATTTGAACCAGTCCGGCAGCCCCGGCCAGTGTGCCGATGGAGTGCCTTTCACGTTCTTGAGCCAGTTTTTGAATTTGTCTCCATTTTCAAGTACATTTTTCCAGGAAGCCACATGCTTGTAAGTTCTCGTGCATTTCACATGAGTGTTCTTGCTTTTAATTAAACCTTTTGAACCAAAGGACAAGAATATTATTTAAATACACAGTTGTCTTCACACAGGGACCCAGACCGACCAGCTTGCGGATCCAGGGTCACGTTTTCTGCCCCTCGAGGCTCCACATGCTGCTCCCTCTGAGAGGAGGCTGGGCTGTGGAACCTAAGACGCCCCGAATTCACGTTCTGTGCTCGTGGCTTTTGCTCCCGGGGGCTCGCAGGACCTCGGCCGTGACCGTGCCCACCTCGGGGACTTCCGCAAGGCTTGTGGAGGCATGTCTGTGACACCGTCACTCAGCACCCCAACCTCAATGCCCGCGGGACAGAGTCAGACTTAGCAGCCCAACGGGCCTGAGCAGTAGCACTTCAGTGTGCTTGTGTTCTTAAGAAGCACGTTTGGAATCCAGAGTACGGGGCTTTAAGCAGGCACCCACGAACTTTCTGTCTGTGGGTGACCAGAGTGGAGCCCCGGGAGCCCCTTGGCTGGGGTTTCCTCCCCGTGAAGGTCAGGGCAAGGTCGGGGCTGGGTCCCTGAGGGTCGGGGCCCCGGTGTCCTTGACTGTAAGGTTCTGGGACTGCGGATCTCTGAGTGGGAGCCCTGAAGGGCCTGGGTGGGGCTCTCAGCTACGGGAGACAGAAACTCTGACTCAAACAGGCTGTGAAAGAAAAAGGAAACGTGTAGCCTCCCACTAGGAAACGGGAAGCGCAGGCGGGTGGCTGGGCAGTGATGAGTCAGGGTGGGAACGAGGTCACCGTGGCCAGTCCCCCGGTGCCAGACGCTGTGGGCAAGGCCCTCCCTCACACCAGCTGTGGGGTGGGGCTCGCTGCAGCCACCCAGGAGTGGAGGGCTCCCCGGGAGTGTGACTGACGGCTCTCCCCACCAACAGGCCTAAACTGTTACCCTTCGGGGGTCCTGGGTCTCAACGCTGGGTGGGGCCTGGAGGCCACACTGACCACAGCCTGTGGGGGTTTCTGAGGCAGGCAGGAGGAAGCCCAGGGCGGGGCGGGCCCTGGGGAAAGGGGCGCACACTGGACCTGAGTCTGCTTCTTTCTGCTGGGACCACGCCCCTGGCGGAAGCCATGGACACAGGGCCCACGCTGCCTGGTGTGGCTCTGATTGGCAGGCTGGATACAGACAGGAGTGTCAGCCCCAATGACCAGCCAGCGCGCCTCGGCCCCCGGCCCCCAGGCTTTGATGAAGTTAGAGTGAGGGCCTCCTGCTGTCCCCCCACCTCCAGGCCTGGGGTAGCCTGTCAGACCTCCAGAACTGCAAAGCAGGGACCGTGCTCCCCACCAGCCCCCACCCTGCTTAGGCCTGGCCCACAGGCGAGGGGCCTGCGGGGAGCAGAGGGGCAGCCCCGGGGGAGGGAACCGGGCGGCCAGGGGATGGCCGGACCCCAGAGCAGAAAGCAGGGCCCCGTGCACACAGCCTGCTCCTGAGCCTGAGGACCCCAGGCCCCTGGCAGTGACAAGGAGGCCAGATGACACCACACTCCCAGTGCCCAGCTGAGTTCTCTCCCACCTGCTCCCGTCTAGGCCTTGGGCAGCGTGTCATCCTCATCACTGAGCCCTTCCGCAGGCGAGGACAGGATGAGCCCAGCTGCCTGCACACCGCCGGACCCTGCCACATGGCATTTGCGGAGGACGATCGCTGTCTGTGCCCTAAACCCGGGTGTCCCCCACCAACTGTCACCTACCCACTTCTGCTGCGTCTCTCTCAGCAGCTGGCCATGCCCAGGCCTGTGTGACGTCACACTCCCCAGCGACCTGACCGGGCAGTTAGTGACAGTCCCTCCTCCAGACCATGGAGGGACAGGTCTCTGGACATGATGGCCTGGGTTCCGTCTCAGCCCGCGGCCGGTGGATGGACTGCCTACATGTCCCAGGAGTTGGTCATCGGCCCGAAGTCCCTGTTTTGTACTCGGAGAAAAGGGAAGCAGCTGTTGTCACAGGGAGTGCAGGGCGTTTGCAGTGACGACTCCAGACACTGCAAGTGCCCAACGCCTATGACCACTGTCCCTGCGGCGGCCCCAGTGACAGGCAGAGTCGCAGCGGCCCGCGTCAGGAATCCCGTGGGAGGGTGGCGGGCGTCTGAGGCACCATGGCCCTCACCTGCTGGAAACTCATGTCTGTCTTCAAAGTCCTAACAAAACAGAAAAGCTGGACGGAGCGCTCCTTAGTAGGAGTGAGACCCCTCCTGCTCAGGCCGTAACTCCGGACCGGCTGGACCCACTGTGGGACCCCCTGCAACAGAGAGGCCACCCCACCATGGGCACCAGACCCGGTACCAACTCGGCCCAGCCCCTGGGTGTGGTCCTCACACACCCATCACACAGATGCCGTCACAGGACAGGGAGTGGGAGAAGGCGGGCAGGGACAGACCCCCAGGAGCCCACCCCGCGTGGAGGATGGAGCTGTTGGAACAGCCTGCGTCCTCTGCTGCCACCCAGGAGCTGGTGCACTGACACGACCATAAACGGGCCAGGTGCGGAGCTCTGTGAGCTGCTGTGTGCATCCAGATACCCTGCAGCGCACGTCCAGACCCACTCACTCCCAACGAGACAGCAGCCTTTCCCGCCCCCTCCCCCAATAGAGGAAGGTGTAGGGGGAAGTGCTGGGCCTATGGGTCTGCGAGGCTAGCGAGGACCCCGGAGACTCCGGCGCGGGAGCGGACCGCTGGGGCCTGAGGGTCGGGGGTCCTTTCTCGTGACACAGAAGACCAGCAGTGTGTGACTGCTCCCATGAAGAGAACTTCACACCGAAGAAAACCAGCTCTCCTCCCCGCTTCCGTCTCCAGCAAGGGCAGCCCCGGGAGCAAAACAAATGGCGGAGAAGTGGGAAGAGACTCCGGAACAAAGCCTGTCGGCCCGCCGCCCTGCCCACATTCCATCCAGGCCACACACTCGCAATCAGCACCAGCCAGACATCCTTCCTGTGGGTTTGGGGCTGCTGGGAGACAAAGGGAGAGGGCGGATTAACTCAGAGAGATGGGACCACATTGTACGTACCAGGGACCAAGCCGCCTCGGCCGGTCTCCCCTCTCAGTGGCTTGGCCTGCTGTTCCTTCCCCTCTGCCTCGCTGGCCCCACCGAGGCTCATTACCCGCACCCTGTGGGTAGACAGCTGGTTTCCCCCCAACTCTTATTGTTATAAAAAATGCTGCTGCGAATATCCCTGTCCATAAACTGTGAGCCGCGGTGGCTGTTTCTCCAGGCGCATCCCTGGGTGAACTGCGTGCTGCCCAGGCTCCCCGCACAGTGGGGCCACGGTGTGCACAGGCACCTGGGACGCAGGAGGCTCCGTGTGGCCGGTCTGGGGCAGTGGTGCAGGGGCTTTGGCTCCCGATCCCGATCCCTGTGGGAGTGGCGCTGCCTCTGCGCCCGAGGGGACAGAGAAGGCGGGTCCCTGAAGCGCGGTTTCCGCTGTGGCGAATGGAGATGGGAGGATGGACGCGTTTTCTCTCCATCTGTGATTTCAGCAGTTTCTCGAAGCCAGGTGCCAGGACCGTGAGAGACTCTGGGGCGCCTGGGTGCAGATCAGGCTGGCCACCGGCGGGTCTGGAGCGGCCCAGGAGGCCCGTGTGCGGTGATTCCTCCGGGAAGTCGGAGAACGTGGGTGAGACGCCGCTTCTTGTCTGGCGTTTTGGGGGATTTTCCTGGCCTTGTTTAGAGGTGGTTTTCTCTCTTTAATGGAAATAACTGAGTTCTCCCTGTCCTCGCGATTCCCCCAGAGAACGCACCCCTTCTGCATCTGTCCTTGGAGAGCTCCCTCTGAAGGTTTCAGGAGCCTGCTCCGTGGGGAGACCCGAGGGGCCCACGTCCCTGCCTCCCTCTGAAGCGCAGCGCAAGCGTGGGCTCCGCACCTCCCCGCCTCCGGCTGGTCTGGGGTCCCCCCGTGGGGGCAGCTTCGACGGGTTCGCCTGGGCCCCTCCCGGTGGGCTCAAGCCCGGGTCCTCGAGAGCTGTGGTTCCAGGCCTCGGTCACCCTGCTGCTTTACATGGAAACGACACACAAGCTGGCGAGGCAACTGGGTCACCTCGTCCTTCCTCACTCCTCCGTGCAGCTGCAGCCGCCTCGGCCTCCAGGCATCTGTCCCCACGGAGAGAAGTTGGAGCTGGTTGGCTCCTCTCCTTCGTAGAGACTGTTTTGTATG
This sequence comes from Tonatia bakeri, assembly GCA_004024845.1. Classification (NCBI taxonomy): domain Eukaryota; kingdom Metazoa; phylum Chordata; class Mammalia; order Chiroptera; family Phyllostomidae; genus Tonatia; species Tonatia bakeri. Next base: position 38,401 of record PVIA01004314.1, read on the forward strand.
CCCAGGTGGCTGTTGTGGTTAAGAATAGCTTCCCTTTCCTGGACTAGTTTGTACCCCACGCTTCACACGTTTTATTAATATCAGTTCGTCCTCCCTCTCCTCCTCCCCTCTTCCTCTCCCCCATCCCTTTCCCTTCTCCTTCTCTGTACCACGAGGTCATGTCCACAGGTCCCTGGCCAGACTGTCCCCACTTGTCACTCATCTCTGGGTGGGGCTGGGGGCTCTCTTCCGGCCTATTTCCCTGCCGAGAGCGTCACGCAAAGGTGGCGGGGACACAGAGAAGGCATGGACCTCGGTCTGGCCATGCTTCATCTGGCCCTTTCCCCCAGAAACACCTCCCCTGAGCTGGGGCTCCCGGGGTGCAGTGCGTGTGGGTCTGCCCCTGGGGGTGCAGGAGGGTCATGAAGAAAACACCACTACCAGGGACACCGGCAGGAATGGGGGTCCAGGTTACAGCTGCCCGATCCCAAGTGCCGACCGCAGGACCAGACGCACGCCCCACAGGGCCGTCAGCACCGAGGAGGCCCCAGTCCACTCCGAGCCACTTCCCAGAACTCAGACTTGGTTTTCCAAAACTCTCCAAGCGGAGACACTCCGTTGGGACAAACCCTGGGCCATCACCTCTGCTCTCTCTGTCCAGGTGGGGCAAAGGCTTTTATTTTGTTTTGTTTTTTAAGATTTTCAAATTACTGTTTTTTGGGTGTTTGTGCTCTTACTGGGTGTGGGTTAGTTTCCATCGGAACCCCCTGCACATGGAGGGGTGCATTCTCGAGGACCCCAAACTCAAAGGTGCCAGTGCGGGCCTTGCTGACTGTCACGTACAGTGTCACAGGTGCTGTCCAAGCAGCCGGAGCCAGGGGCCGACCCAGCACACACATCCGGAGCTGCTTTGGGCAGGACTGGTGTGTCAGGAAGGCCTGAGGTTGGCGGGAAAACCACATGGAACAGGAGGCTGAGCTGCCCAGCTTTCTCCCACTCCCGACTTTCCCTCGTGCTTGGCCTAGTGGTGACATCCCCTCTTCTCCCTGCAGAAGGCTATCACCAGGAATCCTGCAAACTGTATCACAGACTGGGGGTGGATTCACATTTCCAACCCAGGTCGTTAACATGGCCGGCACACTCAAGTGACACAGTGACAAACGTGTTCTCTCACGTTTTCGTTTCAGGCGAAAGCTTTGGGTGGCGGCACTTGAGCCCGGTGACGTGTCTGCCCTGGTTCTCCACGCTCAGAAGTGTCCTGGCGTGGCCACGCAAGCAGAAGCACGTGCCTCAGAGGACGCCTGCCGGGAGCAGGCAGAGGCCCCACCCGCTCTCGGAATGGCAGGCATGTGGGAGGGAGACGCAGGCTCCGGCCGGAGGCAGGCTCTGGGAGACCGTCCTGGGGCAGGAAACCGGGCAGGACATCCAGCCCCGGCTGGGCGGGAAACCAGGCTCACTGGTCCTGAAGCCCAGGGAGGCTGAGCACCCTGCCCACCCCAGCTGCAGGCCTGGTGCCAGTCCACGGTCACTGTGGTCTGGGGGCTAGGGAGCAGGACGCTTGGTCCAGTCATCGTCAGGGGCCGACGGTGAGCTGCCCCCCAACCCGGGCGTCCTCAGACAGAAGCCCCCAAGGCTGCGGATCTTGTTTTCAGTCCATCACATTATTCTCTTGAAGCCCCTGCCTCCCTGAGCTCGCTGGCAGTGCCTGGGTGGACCCCCGGGCCATGAGACCTGCGGGGAGAGGGAGCTCAGGGAGCCTGGGCTGCTGACTCAGTTTCCCCTGAAGTCTTGGGAGGACTGGCTCCTGCCTCTCCCCCAGAGCCGGCGAGTGGCTTCTCTGGATGCTCTACTCACGGGCCTGCCTGCCCCTCACGCCCCAGCTGCTTCCCGAAGATAGACGCCACACCCTCGGCTGTGCGCCCAGAGGTCAGGAGTGGCCAGAGCCCATCGCAGCTTTCCTCCCGGGCGTCCCGTCACCCTCAGCCTCCCTGCCCAGCTGCTTATCCAGAACCAGCCCTGGGGGGGAATCTTGCTGGCCATTCTGTCCCCCAAGCAATGGTGAGGGACCCACCATTGTCATTGTCCAAGGGGAGAACTGTCCAGCCAACAGGCTGAGTTTCTGGGGCTGGCAGGGCCCACCTGTGACTGGGCAGGTGGCCTCATGGGCCCCAGTGCGGTCTGACCTGGCTGCCAAGCTGGCAGCCACCAGTCACGTCCCTCCACATTCCCAGCCTTGACCGCGTCAGTCATATGAATGACCCACCGAGTCCAAAAAGCCACCCATTCATCACAAAATTACTCACTGGTGCCCACATGCTTGGGGCTCGGTCGACTCGCAGTCGCCATCCCTCAGGGGGAGGGATTCAGGGGTGGGAGGTTGACCCATCCCTACCCCGGTTGGTGACACCCATTCTGGACACTGGTGACATCGTCCTGGTGGGGCCCCTCCCTCTGTGTGAGCCTTGCTCACTCTCGCAGTCCAGACCCCAGAGGCTGACGCCCCCACTTTGCCCCATTTCTGTGACAGATAATACATGCTGAGCAACGCTGGCACAACTCCCCACTTCCACCTCAGACAAGAAGGCGCCCCCCACTGACTGATGGGCATACTGCGCCTCACTGATCTGCCAGGACTTCCTTCTGCCACACACACCTGGGGCGCTGGCCCTGGTGTTGCATGGGGGTCAGGGTCGGGCAGAGCAGGGGCTGGATGGCTGGACACCCCAACCAGAGAGAGTCCCCCCACTTGGAGAATGCACCCCCAGGGGGAGGACAGGAGAGGGGAGGACAGGGCTCTGCCTGAGGGCTCACTCCCCTCCTGCCAAAGGAGCCAGATGGGGCAGAGGCTTTGCACCAGTGGTCTCTGTGCCCCCTAGACACACCGGATGGAGTTGAGTCGCCCGCTGAGCGGAGCGGTTTCTGGTCACCGAGCACCCCCGAGGGGGCACGTGGAGTGCGGCGTCGGGGCCTGGCTGTGCTCCGGGGGTGGGGGTGGGCATTGGAGGCTGGGGACCCCAGGAGGGCTCCTGGATTCAAATGTTGAGGAGCAAGGACTGGGCTCTAACTGGTGCGAGGAAGAGCCAGCAGCTGCCTCAGTCCCTTGCAGAGAGCCCAAGCACAAATAGCTGTTCAAAAATAATCCTCAGGGAAAATGCAGCCCAGGGGCCTCCAGTCCTTCGTGGGGAGGGGCAGGGAGGGGGGCTGTGAGGGGTTGGGCCGTGGAGGTGCACGCAGAGCAGGTGGGCTGATTCCCCAGCAGGCCCCCACGGAGGAGCCTCAGTGTCCCCTGCAGGAGCAGCAGGGATGACCATACCCCCACCAGCTGAACCAACTGATGAATATGTGTGTAAAGGCCTTGCACTCCTGGGACCTGTTACTGCTGCGTGCAGCTCTTTCCAGGGAGAAGGAAAAGCCTGGACATGGGCTCCCATCAGAGTGGAGGGGCCCCATGGCTGTCTCTGCATCACTTCCCTTTGCTTGAGGTCCTGGTGAGGCTCTTGGGGACCCCCTTCTCTCCCCACAGCTGTCCCTTGGGCTCTGTAGGGACCCACCATTGTCATTGTCCAAGGGGAGAGTAGGAAGAAGGTGCTTACAATGCACAATTTGCAACTTTCCCCGTAGCTACGGAAGGAAGGGGCTGGGGGCCTTTTCCAGCTCCTCCCAGCTCGAGCCCTGCTTGGGCACCGGCCAAGCAGAGTCAAGGTGATGTTCTGTCTGTAGGTGGAAGGCCAAGCCAGGCTCGCTGAGGAGGTGTGCAGAGGCCCTGGCGGGCAGCCCGCTGGGCCGTGTGGGTGGGTGCGCGTCAGTCTAGGCGGCAGAGAGAGGCGTCGGTGAACAGGCAGCCAAGTCCGGTCTATCAGACTTGTACACAGCAGCCTTTCTGGCTTGGACTAGGATCCTTTCCAATCTTCACTTGAAGGAAGAGTCTGCTGAACACCTCGTGAGAAAGTCACATTTGATGGGGTTTATTAAGGGAAAGGAAACACTTCTCAGTGGTAAGGCAGCCCCGGTGGAGACTCCACCTCCAGCCGGGGATGAGGTGTGCTGTGGGCCCGCCACAGTCCGTCTTCTGCAGCTTTTACACAATTTACACCCTTAGAAGAATTCTCTTAGCTCACTGAGCCACATCCTACTGATGTGACACGACACCCAGAGGCAATGCAGTAACTCAGTTCCCCCTGGAGGAGGGTATGGAGGGTCCCCAACCCCGTTTCCTGTCACTGTGGTCAGACAGGGCCTTCCCCCGGCCAGCCGTCCTCTGACACGCAGGGCCTTTGCCTGTCGGGGCAAACAGAGTCGGAGCACAGTGGGCAGGGGTGCAGAGGCACTTCGGGCAATGGCACCCAAGGGCAGGCACTTGTGGGCACGTGTTCACCTGCTGTTCTTGCGGGGGTGGGGGGTGCTGCCTGGTGCGCAGGCACCTTCAGTGCTGTGCCGAGCCAGCGAGGTGCCTCTCCAAATGCTTCCTGGAAAACAGGCCGCTTTGGGAAAGAGCTCAGAAGAGCAGCTGCTTCCTGTCTGACCCAGCTCCGCGGCCTGCACTCCAGCCGGGCCACAGGCTGGTCAGGCCCCAGGATGCGGAGGGGGTGCCGTGGGCCTGGGGACAATGGGCGACGTTTTTCTACACTGACCTTATCATGGCTTCTGCTTGTGTCTGGAAATTCAACTTGACCCATGCAGCCCCCGGCGGATCGGCCTCGGGGCTTCTCCGGGGATCTGCACCGCATCGAGTGCTTGTCCGTCCTTGACCTGCAGGTGCTGGGGCATCTCCCTCAGCTCCCGCCTTTCCCACCTCCTGAGACGTCTATGAGGTCACCGTCCAGTGTCCTCCGAGATGTGGTGCATGCAGCAAGTGCTTAAGCAATGTTGCTGAACGAGTGGGCCAATCACAGGAGGAAACAAAGCAGAAACGCCAGGAATTCATAAGTTATGTGCCTTTCCCACCCCAGACAGCGTCTGGGAGCCAGGCAGGGGGTGGGGCTGGGAGAGAGGCCGCAGAAGCAGCAATAAATAGAAACACAGTGTCTGGGGGAAAGCCAGGTCTCAGAGAAGGGCCAGAGTCCAAGTACTCGCGAAAATGACACGTGCGGCTTATTCAGAGACAGCCACGGACCCCCAGAGGCCGCCCTGTGCTGGCCTCGGAGGCAAACCAGAGAAAGAAAGGTCGTGGGTGCCCCCGAGGCCCGGCTCGGGGTGAAGGCCGGGGCGCCCTGGCTCCTGATCTGACGTGAGGAGGGCAAACCAACTCTGCACTCAGAAGCTGAGAAGCGCCCTGTGTTCAAGGCCGACAGCAGAAGCCAGTCCAGATGCCTTCTACTGAAACGACCCCACGCGTGCCCACTGCAGCCTTGGGGCAGAGGTCTCTGTGCTCGAGGAGTCGTGGGGCACTGCACTCGGGGCAGTAGGCGAGGAGTTTGTGCAGCAACCAGCGAGGCAAGCCTTGGCCGCATCCTCTGCGTGGAGGCCGGCGCGTGAGTGAGTGCGCAGGCGCGACCCCATGGAAAACAGGGACGCCACGCTCCCCATACGCTCTCCCAGGCCCGAGTGGACCCCCGGTGCTCGCACCCCAGTGGTCGTTTTAAGTCAAATCCAGGAAGGAAGCGCTGTGTTCATAAAGGCGCTTTATACTAGTTCTAAAAAATGCTTCCAAGTCCCCAACTCATTAACTGCTTCTGACTGACACGACTTCCCTTCCAGCCCATGTTCCTTTGTCCCCAAGTCAAGGCTGCTGTCCCGGAATCACTGGAAGGCTCACTAGACCGTCCAAGAAGGAGGTGGCGGTCAGAAGATGACACCTCACCTCATGAAGGTTCAGCTGGCACGGCGGTGTATTTGCACGAAGCTTCTTCCCCACCCCACGGCGCCAGAGGCCCACTCGTCAAATCTCTCTGTGCCATTTCTGCACACGAAGCTGCTGTCCTGGCTTGTGGAACTGACCCAGCCCCTAGGGGCCCGGGCACTGAGGGCACTGATGACACCTTGACAGTGTGTGGAGTACGAGTGTCCCCGGGCCGATCTGTAGTCTCAGCTGGTCCTCTCACTGCCTCCCTGGCGGGGCTCCCAGCCCTGTGCAGCCTGTGCCCAGGGACCTGTAGAGGGTCACCAGAGAGCGTGCAGGGCCAAGCCAGAGGGGCTTTAGTAAAGGTGTGGCTGCCAAACTCCAGGGACATGGCAGGGACACATGGCGTCCTGGGGCCCCTGCTTGAGGCAGGCTGCTGTGGTGACCAGGCGGCCCCACTTTTGGAACTGTGATCCCAGCTTGCAGCTGCCCCAGCCCCTGCTGTGCCCCCAAACCACCCATCACTGGGGAGGCTGCACGCAGGCCCACGTGATGGTGGCATTGCTCAGAGAGCTCCCCAAATCCTGAAATTTGCCGTGGGGTTGCCACATTCCAGCCGTGTGGCCTGGGTGCTGCGTCCCGCATCTTTCCTGCTGGCCTCCTCCACGCTGCCCCACTTCTAGCTCTGAAGCTGCATTTTCTTGCTACAAATAGTCGGAAATGTTTGGAATCTGGGGGTCAGTGAAGTGAGTGGTGACGCTGACTAACGCAGTGTGGGGGCGAAAAGCCCCATAAAAGCCCGGGTGACGTAGGCGGCTGACAGACCACCCTGGAGGTGAGCCCAGAGGTCTGGAACTCTGGGCACATGGTGGGCGTGAAGGGGTGTCTTCCTGCGTCGCTGGGACGTAGATGTTAGGAAAGGCCGATCGAAGACACACGGCTGTGGACTGGGGGAGGACTTCATGCATGTCCAGACGCCAGGGACAGCAGAACCAACGCTCTTTCCCAAAATTCTAACAAAGCACGTGGCCCCGGGCACGTTTGGAAAAGGGTAAATAGACATGTTTCTGTCTCTGGAAGACTTTCAAAGCCAGACAATGGCTCCTTCACTGAGATCCTCGAAACCTGGGTAGGGTCACTCCCTGCTCAGGCCCTGGGGAACCGCATTTTCAGATCAGGAAGACTGTGTGGAGGGAAGAGGCCGGTGGGGATGGGGTCGTGCTGTGCTGGCCGATGCACAACAGCTGGCTCTTAAAAAGATGGGTGTGCACATGCGCTCGCTCATGCATTGTGTGAATGTGTGCACACATGGGCTGTGTGCATGTATACATGTGTGGGTGTGTGCCTGCGGTGTGTGTGCATGTATGCACATGTGTGGGCATGCTATGTGATGCGTAGGTGCATGTGTTGGTGTGCGCGCACACATATGTGAGTGTGGGTGCATTGTGTGTGTAAGCATGTGCGTGCACACTGACCAGACAACACTCTGTCGCAAGGACACCAACCCCACAGGGTGCTGAGCAGTGGGCTCTGCAGAACAAACTCTTGCATCTGTAGGCACCCATGGGTGCCACGCAACTAAGATGGGACCAGGGCAGCAGCTCACTCTCCCCAGTCAGTGTGATCACCGTCAAGTCTGACACACAATCTGCTCTTGAGTTGTTTTCACTCTCGCCTTGCCAAGCTCACGCTGGTTGAAATGACGCAGCTCAGAGGCACCACTACTGAATGCCACAGTGCTGTCACTGTCACCTTTCAGGGCCGGGCCGAGCAGCGCACCTGGCAGGCACCCCTGCGTTCACACCAGCCCGGTGGGAGGTGGGCGTGGTGGCGGTGTGTCCGGGGACGAGGGTGTGGGTGGCAGGCTGTGGTCTGTCATGAGTTGCATAAATATCTGGTAAATGTAGGGCTGCCTCGAGAAATCGCTCAGAACTTTCTGGACTTGAGCCAACCCGCCGACTGTGCCTCGGGTGTTCAGCCCGTCCGTGGCCCGGTTCAGGGAGACTCACGAACGGCGCAGCAGCGTGCGTTCCGCAAGGCCCTGTCGACTGGCAAAACCACTGGGACGGGTTTGGGACGGTCAGAAAGACACTCACCTGGCAGCTCCCTTCCCAGGTTAGCTTCCGGCGATCCAGAACGGGAAGGGCACTCCCGCAGCTCACGGAGAGGCGGGGCTGGGTGACTCGCTCAGCTGATTGTTGGTGCTCGGGCGGGATGGAGCCCCTCCTCCCCGTTGCTCTGATCCATCTGCTCTGAGAAAACTGCAGGGTGCCCAGACACACAGACAGGAACTCTGGCACCTCTCTCATCACCACCCAGGCTCACCTGACCACAGGCTATCTCCCAAGTTAGACTATGTGCAGAGCCCACCGTGGTTATTTCAGGGTTCTGCCTCCTCCTGCTCCGTGAACGCATCGTCCTGGTTCTAACCAGGTGGGTGGAGGTGTCTGCCTGGACTCCCCAGCGGGAATCCTGTAGTTGGCGTGAAAGCCAGCCCGCTGGGGAGGCACAGGCACTGTTGCCTTGCTTCTCGGTGAACAGATGAGGGGGGTCCTGTGAACTGGTGTAGAGAGCAATCTCCACATGTACAAACATATACACAACATACATGGACACACACCTGTGCACGCTTGCAGTCGCATGCAGGCACGTCTCAGCCCGCTGGCCAAGTGGTTCCCAGTGACCTCAGCATCGGAACCAGGGAGAGGATGCAGCTGCGGAGTTCTGGCTGTTCACAGGTGGACTCCGGAGCTGGAAACTCGGGGTGGGGGTGGGGGGACGGGCTCCCTAGGGGTCAGGTGTGCCCAGGTGTTTAGGTGTGAGTCACGGAGGGTTGGTGGACTGCAGACGCAAATACTGCACACACACACACACACACACACATACACAGCAGAATGCGGAACATGGGGATGGTGAGCTGCCAGGGCTGCCGTGAGGGCGGGGTGGCCTCAGGATGCGGGCTCCTCTGCCTCACTGCTCAGATGGCCTGGGCCACACTCCTGCATTTCCACCAGGAGGAAGGGAGCAGGGGAGGAAGTCCCTGTGTGTGTTCACAACGTTCCGCCTTCCACACAACTGCTTAGTGGCAAGGAGCCGGGAAAGGTGGTGGTCTCTCGGGGTGCCTGTGCGCAGCTGAAACGGTGTCTTGAGACACCCCACTACTAAGAAGGAAGGGAGCCCACGACCCCCAACTCTGTCCTTGGCCCGCATGCACCCTGCTTCCCGGCTGACCCCACCCTCAGACCCCACAGTCGCGTCCCTGGCCAAGTGGAGCAGCCTGTTTTCATGCATTTACCTGCCCACTTCCCGCTGTCCATGCCCCCCACAGGCAAAGTTTCGCGGTGCTCCCCCGTGTCTTGTGCACTCATCAGAGGCCCCTCAGTCTGAAGGTGTGGTGCCTAAGGGGCCCTGTGACAGTGGACTGGGGGTGCCGCAGTGGGGGTCCCCATGCGGTGTGTTTGTGACAGTGAATTTTGGATAATTATTTGGAAGCACTGTTTTCTTTATTTTTACATATCGATTTATTTCCCTTTTGATGCCTCAGAGATTCCTACTTTTTATGTCTGCATCTAATGAATAAAAAGTATAAGCCAAGTTCAAGAATAATGGTGTGTCACATGACAGTGTCTGTATTTTATGTCCAATGAACAACTGTGAGCAAGACGAAAATCTCACCAGGAAAAAAGCCAACAGTGAGAATGAGAAAACCACATTTTTCATTGTGTGAAACATTTGACACAATCTGTCTCTGCAAGAATACGTTTGTGAATGATGAGAGATGGCCCACAAGCACACTGTCGAGGGAAACCAGTGCCTTCTAACTGAGTCTGTGGTGCAAACACCGCTGATTGTGATCAGGCCGCGGCGGGCCGCTTTTGCACTGCACCCTGACTCTGCTCCGAGGGGCCCCGCGCAGCTCTCGGGAGGCCCAGGTCGGCAACTCGCCCTTCTCGTCCTGAGCAAAAGCACTCGTTCAGTCGCCCGGCTGTGGCGCTGTGAGATTTCCACGTCCCCTTTATTAATAAAATCAGCGCTGCCGGAGCGCAGGAGGCAAGGTGCCATCTCAGCCATGGGAACCGAGGGCGTGTCATGAGGCTGGTGGGTGTCCAGAAAGGGGGAGAGCTCAGGGGGAGGGCCGGGCAGTGTTCAACGGGCAAGGGCAGGGAGAAGCCAGGGGCCGCAGTACAAGGGGGACCCCTGAGAAACTGCAATCTGTCTATAAAAAACCCTCACACATTGAAGCTCTCACATGTTGAACTTCAAAGCACTCTCCGTTTCACACACCGCACCTGCTGAGGTGTTCCTTCCACGGCTCCAAACAGTTTTTGAACTGGTCAATTTTGATGCCTTTTACTGCTTCTGTTTACTTTACCTTTTCCACATCAGCAACATGTTTCTTTCCCTTTGAGGACTTTTTTTTCTTCTGGGAAAACCAGAAAAAAGTCGCTTGAGGCAAGATCAGGTGAATAGGGAGGGTGGGGCACAGGGGTCATGCCATTTTGGGTCAAAAACTGCTGAACACTCAGTACTATGGGCAGGTGCGCTCGTAAATCATCCATCACGAAATGGTCAAATGCCCAAAAGAGTCTTCAAAAAAACTCACTGGAGCTGAATGCAGCCTCTCACACCACCAGCTGGCACACTGGCCCAGGTGGGTTTCTAGGACACACCCCTAGCGAGGGGAAGTCTGTCCTACAAGGGGCCCCCCCTCCAGAAGATAATTCCCACTTTTTTCGGGGGCCCTGCCCTGGGTGTGTACGAGGTTTGTGGCACATGGCAGCAGCTGGCTGACACACAGTGTTCCTTCCTCGGTGGCCAGTGGTTTCCCTCGGGGATTGTGGAGAACATGGGTGCCATCCCCAGCCTTTCATTTCAGTTGGTGTTCCCCCTCTGCTGTTCACACGGTAACATGCAGATATGCCTTCCTGGCCTGGCTTCCTCCTCCTCCAGCTCAGATGGAGATTCTGTCTGCTTCTTGCAGTTTAAGCCAGAAGCTCCTCACAGCTCCTGTCTCGGACTTCTACCTGGAGGGTTAATTGACAATGTTTCCTTCCTTCCATCCGTCTATCTGTCCTTCCATCCGTCTAATCGTCCATCCATCCCTTGGTCCACCCATCCACCCAGCAGGCATTTCTCAGGGCCTACTGCATGCCACTGTGGCAGGTGCTGGGGACGCGTGTGCGCAGAAACAGGCTGCCTGTGCAGGAGGCCGACCGGCATGCAGTCCCAGCGAGCGCCGTTTCTTCAGGAGCACCGGAAGGTGTGCTGGAGCAGAGGCCCGGGAACCTGCGGGAGCGCATTGTCACAGGAACCCGACCTTGCCCGCGTCCCTGGGGGAGCAGATGAGGGACCAGGGGGGCTGGGTGAGGAAGAGTCAGCTACACAGCAGGATGTGTGAGGGGAGCCTCCCAGACAAAGACAGGGCACAGGTGTCACGGTCTGAGGGATGGAAAGAGGACCGAAGTCAGCTGAGCACAGTGGGGCACAGCGGGAAAGGGGCGGGGCAGCTCTCGGGGCGGCTGGGAGGGCGTCAGGGCCAGGTCAGCCTGCGCCCTGGAGACCCCCTGAAACTATGGGGGGGCATTTGTCCTGAGAGCGAGAAGTAATGAGGCAAGGACGCCGTTCCCTACGCGTGAACTGCGCCCGCTAGGATGCTTTTGCTTTGTTTCACAAAAAATCTGCCACTAACCACACCAGGGAAGGCTCTGTCCAGACGCAAAGGTGTGACCCGGCATGGTCTCTTTCACGTTGAGCTCTGCTTCCTGGGGGGGGGGGGGCTCTGCGACCAGGTGGGTGGTGTCCCCGATGGAGTGATGGAGGGAGGAATGGGGCGAGTCCTCCGGCATGGCCCCCAGGCCGCCGTGTACGTGGCCAGTGAGCTCCCGTGAGAGCTGTTGGGATGTCTCCAAATTCAGTTTAAACAATTTTGAATGCCCGTCCAGAAGGAGCCCCGCAGGCTGTGCAAACGGCCCCGGGCGCCCTCGGGTGGCTGCAGTGGGTTGCCCAGCTGCCACACTGCTTCTCAGCAGCTCCACCCCGCCCTCCTTGCAGCTCTGACGCAGTGCAGATGTCACCCCTCGGCTCTGAGCCCCTCATGTCCCTGTGTCCTCTGGGCTGCAGGTGGAGCGTGGGGCATCTCCAGCTTTCCAGTTGTCTAGTCTGAAATCGGGGCAGACGCATGGTGGGCAGGGTGACATGTGTTCCAGGTCCATGGCCGTCGTGTGGGGGTCTCCTGGCCACCGTGAGGTCCTTCTGCCTATTTCCCTCCCATGCGGCTCCCCGCTCCCACAGCAGCGCAAAGTTCTCGGATTGCACACCCTGCCGCTCCCACCGGCTGGGACCCTGCATTGCTTGCTGGCTCGTGGGGCGTGACTCCCCACTACGCGCTGGAGAGCGTGAGTCTGCGTGCAGTGCACAGGGCGCCGTGCAGGTGTGCTCAGCTGTCAGGAAATTCAGAGGGCCCGGCCTTGCCCCCATCCCAACGCCGACCTCGACGAAACTGGATCCATTCGCGTCTGTGCAGATCACCTGTGGACTGACCCTTCTCCTCCCCCCCCTTCACTTCCCACTCCTGCCCATTGAGGGTCTCACGCACTGACAGCTCCCCCACCCACCAGCAGCTCAGCACACACGACACAGAAACACACAGACACACCCAAACAAAAACACAGACACGCACACCACAGAGACACAGGCAGGCAGACACACGGACCTCCCCCCGCACCACCATGTCTGCTCAGCTGCTTCCCGCACCAGGACGGGTTTTCTCTCATGGCACAAGGCTGTTGCTCTGCATTTTCCTGCCTGCGCTGATGTCCCAGCTCAGACACAGTCCACGGCCTCAGCGCCTGTTCATGCTGGTGTGGCTGGTGTGGCTGTGCCCGGCTCGACGTCTAGTTCTCCCACCCGTACGTGTTTGATCTCAAGTGCTGACAAATACAGAACGTGTCCACACCTGTGTCCGCAAGGACACTCAGCACAGAGAGGCTAACTCATGCACGGAGACTCACAGGCTGTCCCCGTCACAGGCTGTCCCCGTCACAGGCTGGCTCTCAGGGTGTCCTCCCGTGGAGGCCTGGGTGCTTCCAGAAGGCGTCTCCCAGGTGAGAGGGAGTCCTGGCAGACTCGCTGGGCCTTTGTGCCTTCAGCGCAGCCTGTGGTTTCCATCCACTTCCAGCGCTGGCATCCTGCAGCACGGGGGGTGTTCTCCGTTCCAAGACGCACGTTGGTGCGAGTTGAGGAGCCACTGCAGGAGCCCAGACCCCCGGTCTGAAAGTGAGTCTCCCAGAACTGTGGGCTGTGAGCCCTGCTTGGCTACTTGTCCCCACCCCCGCCCATCACAACTTGCAAGGTCCTGGGATCTGGAGGAAGGGACCCCACGAGGAGGGCTGTGCCTGAGCCAGGCCAAGGGACCCACCCTGCCCCAGGGAGCTGGGGGGGCACGATGCAGGCTGCGGGCTCTGTCCAGGCTCCGCTGCGGTCTGAGCCAGAGGCCGCAGTGCTGCCACTGTTCCGGGTGCTGCCCCCACTCCCACCTGCAGGCAGGGCCCAGGAAGCACAGAAACGGAGCCAGAGATGAGGTGAATGACACCCCCGCACTGCCCTTGCTCAGCACACCAAGACGCGTCCCTGGGTGCGAGCTCCTTCGGGAAATTGGTTCTTAGGAGGACAAACACAGACAGGAACAAAACCAGCTTTGCTTCCTTCCAGACGAGGGGTCCGAAACACGAAAATTCTAGTCTTTAAACTGTTGGTGTGTATTCTGAACAGAGAGCGTGTCACACGCTGTCCCAGCCCAGGGGCAGGAGGAGACAGGACCCCAGTCACCGTCAAACTCGGGCAATGTTCCATCTGCAACAGCCTTTGAAACCACCTCATACAAAAACCAGTCTTACACCTTCTCAAACTCCAAACACACACACTTTATCTAAAAATAATCGTAAAGAGGTTTGTTTTTTCAAGCCCGTTCCAGCACAATGAAAGTCCCTGCACAATGACACCTGCTTCTCAGGTCCCAGCTGGGCTCCCCCATCGTGCCGATGACGTCAATGCTGCCATTTAGCTGTTCTCGGCAGAGGCTCCGTGTTCTCGGGTTTTGGGTCTGGGATGACCTGTCCTCCACTTTCTCCTTGCCCCTGGGTCCCACCGAGCTCCCATCTTCTGGGGACTGTCCCAACTTCTGCCCCATCAACAGAAGCCTTTGAGCCGGTACTCCTGCTGTCTGTGGACTGTGGAGAGGGGCTGCCACTCTACACACGTGTGCACCCCACCGTGGGTCCCAAAGGGGGGCTGGGCTACATACACCTTCTCTTTGCCTCCAAGTGAGCCATCTCACATGGCTTCAGGGCTGGCCCCCTGGGAGCTGGCCCATGTCCCGCAGCCTCTGGTGGCCCCCCCGGGAGCTGCACATCAGCAGAAAAGAGTCTGTTGGGAGAGTCAGCTGGGCGAGTGCTGCCCTGAAAATGTGTCGATTTCAGAAAAATGGGTGTTCACTCAGCTTTCTTGGTTACTTACTTTGGTCTTTCTCTCCATCACTATTTGGAACAGAATGTATTCCATACTCCCATGGGAGGTGTGTAATTATTCCATCACACTACTTCCTCCGCTGCAGTTTGCTCCCTGACCGCCACACTTCACTTCTGCACAGGCGGGACTCGGCCCCCCCAGGGTGCCTGGGCGTGAACTCCCCTTGCGTGCGTCACATTAGCCTGGCGACTGTGTCTAAGTCTCCAATCTTCATTCATGGCCAGCTCAGTTTTTAAGCTTCCGACGTCTTTGGGAGTTAACTTCTCCCACATCTCTCTTGAGGAAGAAACTCTAGCATGCTGTTTAGCAGCATCTTTGACAGAGCACGCGTGTTCTGGAGTGGGCTCAGACTGTGATGTGGGCCCAGGAAAATCTTTAGAATCACTCTGAATATTTCACCTCCTACCAAGAGACAAAGCCTTACTTTCAACTAAGGCCATCTTTTTTCTTTCTGCGCTGTGAGCATTTTCACAAGCATCTCTGGAGAGTGGTGTGCAGATGAGGACTGTGTCGACAACGAGACGCGTGAGCACTTACTGGCACTGCAGCTGGCGGCCGCCGGGCCTGTCTGTCATCCTCCCGGCCCATGCAGTGGGCAATGCGGTCGTCTGCGAATGGGGATCTGAGACACAACCGGTGACGAGGTTCTGTCTGCGGCCACTAGGCAAACGTGTGATCCTCTTCCTCTTTTCCTCCAGCTCCCAGCTGGTCCCCATCCCAGCCTCTGTGCCCAGGTAGCGCCCTGGCCCTACGCCTGGCCTCTGCCCTGGGAGCTCCCCTCGTTTCTCTCCACCCTCCCCAGGGCTTGGGATGGCAGTCATGCACGTGCACACTGAGGGCGCTAAGAGCTTCGCACCACCTGTCCTCTGGAAAACAAGGACACCAAAGGTGCCGTCCGGCACCAGCTGGTTTTGATGACAATGAATGAACTTCATGGCAGAAGTGGAAGGGCTGCAAGCCCAGGGTGGGGGCGCTTTCAGGGGGAGCAGGTGATCACCATTAGCGGGCACTGTGTGGGGGGAAGTCTGCATGCTCCAGGAAAGCAGACTGACAGGGTGTGAGGCAGTAAACAGAAAACACTCCCCCAGACTCTGGGCCAGGAAGGGAATACACCGGGTGGGGGGGTCGGGGCATATCACAAAGCTACCAAGTCTGTTAACTTTTAAAAATATCTGCCACTTCAAGCTTGTGACTGCTACGTGGGGGATGGCGCCCCCAAAGATCAGGTTGGTGTTCTGAGCCCTGCTCCTGGGCAGGGACTGTGTTTGGAACAGGGTCTTTGCGGGCCCTGTCAAGCTACGATGAGGCACTTCTGGGCCCTAACGCAGCATGACAGGTGTCCCTAAGAGAAGGGGCGGCAAGAAAACAGGGACCCGGGGGGTGTGACTGGGGGATAGCACAGACCTGGAGTGTCACAGGCGGAGGCAAGAAGGGCTAAGGAATGCTAAGGACTGCAGTGTCAACTCAGGGTTGTTAGGGCCAATTCCATGCCAGTAGGAAGCCCCCACTGGGGGTGTAGCAGGGAAGCAAACTACTCAACTCAAACATCTCACACCTATGAACACAACGTGATGGTAGGACCCCTCCAGACCCCTCTCAGTTCAACCACAGAGACACACAACACAAGAGCCTGGTGCAGAGAAAGAGTAGCTCTTGGAGCCTACAGCGAGCAGACTTATGTAGCGAGAAGTCCCCGCCCCTGGTGCCTGATTGGCCCATCCTCATGCAAATGAGGACTCCAATTCTCCCATTCTGGTTGCTCCAAAAGACACTGTCCCGATTGGCCAGAATGGAGTTTCTCTGATTGGTCAGTGATGAGGCTAGTGGAGGTGGGCAATAGCTGCGCAGCTCTGATTGGATGGGGAAAGCCCCAGTCCTATTGGCTGACACAGGAGCCCAGGGCTCCTCTCCAAGGGCTCCCTTGGCGGGAACAGTGCGGGCAGGCGGCTCAGTGCAGGCTCGCCCTGATGTGGGTTGTATGAGGGTTCCCTGTGCGGAAATGGCCGCGAGGCTCTGCTTTCTCACATTGGAGCCCAGGGGGCCACCAGGATCCTCTCTTAGCCCACGTCTTCTTTCTCCACGTGCACAGCAGCAGCTTCAGAGGCTTGAAGCAGGTCCTCCCGAGGCGCCTGGGTAGAGGGTGACCCAGCCGACACCGACCTCGGCCCTCGGCGTCCAGAACCGGGAGGGACTCCGTTGCTGTGGGTGTAAGCCTCCCGGCTTGTGTTACTGAGTTCTGGTTGCCCGGACACCGCCAGGAACGAACAGGAGGACAAAAACGAGTGTGACGTGGCCCCCACGTGTCACGTCAAGGAGAATGAAAGTCCGTTGCTTATGCCGGCGTTTGAACTCCCAGGTCTACAGAACTGAAGCGTCTGTGCCCGGTGGCCGGTCGTGAGTTGGCGACACTCAGCCACATGCTCACTGGTTCGGGCCCTCGGAACACTTCAGGGAGCTTTCATGCCCCCAGCGCTCCTGGCAACGGGCTGACCCCTCCTGCGCCCGGGGTCCCAGGGTCCCGCCCACCGCCGCAGCCTGACGACTTCCGGTGCTGACTTCACGCTGCCGAGTTTTCGGCAGAGCCACGTGCTGCTGCCTCACACCTACCCCCTGCTCGGCCACCTTCCCCGTGTCTGAATCAGGTCGCCCTCCCACGGCTGACAATCCCGGCTCTGTGTGAAAAGCGCTGGCCCGTCCCTCCATTGCTGTGGTCAGCACCCTTTCAAGCCTGCTGACTCTGGCGGGTGCGGTGGAGAGTCCGGGTGCGCTCACCCCCTCCCGCCTTCCTGGAGCCACACCTCTGGCAGGTCCCACCCGTTAACGCAGACTCACATGCCTTGGTGCCAGTCTTCTTGTTCCCGGCCCTGCAGGGCTGGGGCTGGGATAATAGGCCTACGCACGCGGTGTCAGGGGCTGGTGCGTTCTCCCCAGTCTCCAGGGAACGCTGATGTCAGCCCAGCGCAGGCCCCAGGACCGGCGACGAAGGCGCCCCTGTGCGCCCGCCCTCGGGCTGGGGGAGCAGAACCCGATCCCTTTGTCAGAGGTCCAGGGACTGTCCGAGCTGGCAGCTGGTGCACGCGTCCCGATGGCTCCCTCGTCTGAGGCTGAGTTTCTCTTGGCCTTTACCCACCCCTGTTCTGTAACCCAATACCAGCAACACAGAAAGTTAGCCTTTCTGCTTGTTTTTCACCTAAAATGCTCTGGGAAGCTCTCTAAACAGTGGAATTTGAAAAGAAAAAAAAAACACCTGTTTTTTTGCAGCGCCCGCCTGACTGCCCCACCTGGAGGAGTTGCCTCCAGATCTGATGGCGTTAACCCACTCTCTGCTGGGGCCTGGTGGGCACTTACTGCACTGGGGCATCGGGCGTGGCCCTTCCCCCACACTGCTCGTGCGTATCCACAAAAGCTTTTACCACCATCGGTAAGAGATGGAAAGACAGGTCCAGAGAAGTGACACAAAAGGCACAGGCTGTGA
This sequence comes from Tonatia bakeri, assembly GCA_004024845.1. Classification (NCBI taxonomy): domain Eukaryota; kingdom Metazoa; phylum Chordata; class Mammalia; order Chiroptera; family Phyllostomidae; genus Tonatia; species Tonatia bakeri. Next base: position 56,160 of record PVIA01004314.1, read on the forward strand.
GACTGGCCTCTTGCAGGAGGAGGGCCTAGCCTGGGGGACAGAGGGGACACACACAGAGTCCTGCCCACTGCACCACCACCAGATGGGCAGGACAGCGTGGAGTGAAAGAAAACCTAGCAGATGGAGAGACGGACTCAGCCCCGGTCACCACGCAGGAGGGGGCACAGGTCCCCTCCCCGCTGTCTGCAGGGGACTCTGCACAGGGCTGGTCGCCAGCCCGCACTTCGTTAGCAGGAGGGTGATTTTTCTCTCTTCTTGTCGTGCGCATGACATTTGCCAGCTTGGCATAGTTGTACTGTGTTGTGGTTTATTTTCTGTACTAAGTAATTTCTCTCATTTGTACTTCACTCTGTGCTTCCATTTCCTATTCCTTTTGTTAAAGAGCACCTCCCCGCACATTGCCTCGGTTTTCAGGTCCTCAGATCCTGGACCGGCTGGTGGGGGTGGGTGGGACGCAGTGGAGGGCCCCGGGTCCCAGCAGCCTCCGGGGGAAATAAAATGGGCAGAGGGAAGGGGTTGTGGCCACCACTTGACCCCATGGAAAGTTTTAAGAAGAGAAGAAAATCTTGAACAGCTGCATGGAGTCTGGAATTTTGGGGAGTGGCGGAGATGTCAAAGAGGAATTTCAGGGAGCACTGCTTGTGTTTCCGCCGGGAGTGTGTGTTGGCAGCAGGAGCGGGGTGGGAGGTGGAAAAAGACAGACATCCAGAACTCAAGTAGTTTTTAAACTGTTTTCCCAGCAGCTAGACTTTGTTACTTGAATCTTACTTGAATCGTACTTGAATGTTACTTGAATGCTGGGTCGGGGTCTGCATGGTTTTTCAGGTCTCTCCGTGGTGGAGGGTCAGAGCCATTCTTTCCTTTGCTGAACTCCCTCAAGCTGTTGGCTGCCTGTCTGCCACAGTGCTGTCCCCAAGGAGTAGTGTTATCTGGTCCCTCTCTCCCAGTGCCACTCAGGGCACCCCCATAGTGTCCCGGGGGCCCTGGGCCTGAGTCCCCAGAGATGAGACCTGTAGGCTGTCTGCCACCCTCCAGCCTCATGAAGGGAGGGCGGGCGGTGAGGGGGAAGGAAGGAAGGAGAGAAAGGAAGGGGAAGGAAGGAGAGAGGAAGGAAGAGAGGAAGGCAGTCAGTCTGGAGTCCAGGGCTACCCGGGCAGAGGCAGGGCGGTATTGAATAGGAGTGAGCAGACTGCCTGGCCCCAGCTCCGTGGCAGCAGACCATCGCCACCCACGGATACAATCTGTGGGCCCTCATGCTGCCCGTGCTCAGAGAACCCTCAGGATGTACCACCTCCTTTCTGACCACCGAGGACTCTGTGGTTCCGTGCACCTGCCCCCTGCTGACTCCCCCCACACACACACACACGTGTGTTTTCTTCTGTCCGGGGATCTGCAGGAGGTTTTCTAGGTCCAACTGCATTTTTGCTCTCACTCAGTTCTGTGTTCGACTTGTCTAGAACCCTAACTCATGACCTGTGGTTCAAGTGGATAATGTCAGCGGACTGGTCCTGCCCTTCCCCTCAGAGACTCTGCTGCGGCGTGGGCACGGGTGGCAGGTGGCTCCAGTTGTCCGGGCGTTCGGGGCTCCATTGCGTCTGCCGCCAGCCAGCCGGCCAACCTTCCACGTTGGTCCCCGGTGTTCATCCTGGCTCATGGGGATGCAGCCCTGTAACTCCTGCTCATCGCTCGCAAACAGCGGTTTTCATGACCACAGCAAATTCTGTATTGTAATCTTACATTGGGGCCGGGACAATGTCACACCAATGAACCCAATGACCTCCAGAAAGGGAGTATCACACCGAGGTTTTACTTTCTGTGGTTTCAGTTACCCATGGTCACGCTGAGAGCGGCGCCACTGGACAGTGGGTGCGTGGCCGCACCCAGCCCTAGCTGCACAGCTCAGTGACTGAACCACCAGCAGCACACCTGGTGCCGCAGGCTTGCCCTCTGTGCGAGGGACAGTCCCCGACGATGGGGACACCCCACGCAGGTCTTCGCACAGAGGTCCTGGGAGCAGTGGCTCTCTTGGGCATGGACTGCAGGAAGGATGGAGGGCCGGGAGCAACAGCCTGCTGCTGAGGTGGACACTGTGGTCCATTCGGTTGCTGGCCACGTGAAGAGTGTCTCAGACCTTCGTGGCCACTCTGGATAAGGCAGTGGTTTGATGAGTGTACAAGGTGTCTTAGTTCAGGGGAGCAAATGACCACAGACTGGGCGGCTTAGACAACGTTATTCTCACAGTTCTGGAGACTGGGGAGTGCCAGGTCCAGGTGCCAGCAGACTGGTGGCTGGTCTGGTTTGCAGAAGGTCATCTTCTCACTGTATCCTCACACGGTAGAGGTGGGGACGGGGTGGGGAGAGAACGAGCTGCAATCCCATTGATCAGGGCTTCCCCCTCGACCTAATCACCACTTCCACTACCTCCCTTCTGGGGGTGTGGGTTTTGGGGGGACAAGCACTCAGCCCTGCAACACCAGGCTGTTTCCAGGGGTTTGTTCAGAACAAACACCGACGCACACATGCTTGGGGGTTTGGTGTCCCGTGACCTCTCCGATTTCAGAGACCTGCCCTCACGGCGACACAGAGACTGCAGGGGACGCTGAGGGAAGTGCCCCGGGAAGCTGGAAGCCAAGGTCAGGAGAGACAGCTGACCTCCGCCAAGGGAGAGCCGGGGCTTCAACACGCCGGGGGAGCAGGGACAGCTGGGAATCCACGGGGGGTGAGCTGGAATGCCTTTTAGGAGCCAGCCCCCGAAAGGCGACCCCCCCACACCCGCCACTGTCCTTTGAGCAGGGTCTGTGGTTTCTTAGGTGGCGTCACGGGTTGCCGAGGTCACCAGGGTGGCAGCGGAGGGTTTGGGATTTCCACCTCTCACAGTGGGGAGAGATGCCCCGAAGTCCCAGGCTCTCTCAGGTGGGAAGGGTCGGGAACTCGGGGGTCATCGTGTCTCATCTTGTCTGATTCCCTCAGCATTGACCCTGCCGAGTAGAGTTTTACCAGCAAGCCATGACACAAGTGGGACCACTCCGTAAACCTGTTCTGTGTTTGGGCCACTTTCCCCGTTAGAACCTTCTCTCTGAGCAGGTCTACAAGAGACGGAGCTTCCTCTTTCCCAGGTGGAAGGGTCCGTTCTGTGCCCCTGGCATTTTCTGAATCCTGAACTATGGGGGGACATCGTCGGTAACACATGGCTCTAAAGTTCTGGGGGACAGCGTTGCGTTGAAATCCGATGCCTTTATTTCAGTTCAGGTTTTGGGCTTTGGGCCCCCCCGGCAGTCCCGCTGCAGGGCCCAGCCAGTCCTCCCCAATGCCCCTTCCTCAGGTGCGGCTCCCACGCCTTGGGTAAGGTTCCCTCAGTGGACCACACCGGGCTCCAGAGTGCAGGGTAGAACGCTCCAGGACACGTGACCAGTAGGCGGGTGGTTGCAGCGTCCCTGGCTCTAGCCCCGAGTTTGGGCTGAGCTGACCAGGAGGCAGCCTTTCCTTGTTGTGGAGCCACGTGCTCCGAGGGCGCTGGACCCTGCACCCCACTGGCCTTTGCGGTCTTGCGCACTCGTCACTACTAATTTATCTTCCCCGTCCTGCTGTCATCCACGCGCACTTGGAACTGACTGAACATCCTCACACGTTCCTCTTAAAACTCGTCCTGACCTATGACCAGCAGTTCCTCAGGAGACAGATACCCCTGATTCATCCCTCAAGGGACGCCTTGCAAATACGAGACACCGGTCATGGAAGGCATTGAAAACACAGCACCAGATAACCTCTCCCAGGTTTTCTGTGGCTCTCATGACGGAGTTCAGGTTCTGAAGGCCACTCATATCTTACACGACGTGCTCCATGTGTAACCCGAGACAGACCCCCTTCCTGCCCCTGGCCCGTGGATGACCCCAGCTGTCTTGTCTGCGAGATGAAAGGGCTGTTTCGATGGCCTTTGAGGTCCCTTCCTCCAGTAATAATTCTTCTTCTGAGCCTCCAGGTCACTGCTTTCCTTCTCGGGGTGAGGTCTCGGTGAGAGCCTGCGGGCGGCATGGCCAGCGTGCCTGCTGCGTGGGGAGCCCCACTGTCCCTGCCAGAGACCCCGGCCCGGCTCCTTCTGGACAGAGCCACCTCTGTGCGTTTCTCCAGTGGCCAGGAAGCCACACCCACCTCACCGACATCTCCGTGGGAACTTCAGGCCCAGGCACGCGTGTTAAAGTCCATGCAAAAGCTGGGAAGACAGACTGGGGTGTTGCTAACCATTTAAATATTTGGAATTGCTATGTTAAATTTTCAGCAAAAGGGTGTTTTGGTGGTTTTGTTTTTAAGGAAAAGAAACAATACACATGCTCCTGCCCTTGGGGAGCTGAGGCTCGGTGGGCAGCTTGGATAGGAGCTCGGCTCTCTGAGTGGAGGAGGGGCTGGGTGGGAGCATTGCAGGCCGTCTGTTCCCTCCGGGCAAGCCTGTCTGCATTTTTGTCAGCAGCAGGGGACAAAAGTCCCTGCTGAATGCGGTTTGAAAGGACAGTAGGAGACTGAGGTTTTGTCTGGTTATCGCAGACACTACTTGTCGAATGCACTGCTTACATGTGTCCACTCCCTGTGGAGAAATATCCTGACCTCTGACCCACCTGCGGAGAACTCAGGACAATCCTCACTCGACAAATAGGGAAGCCAGGGTCCCACGAGGTTAAGATGCCCCGAAAGGAAGTTGGCACGTTTGTGCCTGCTGTTTGCGAGGGTCTGCACTTGACCTCAGAAGGCATGGGAACCTCTGAGAACCTGGATGAGGGATGTGAATTGTCAGCAGGCTCCCCTCCACAGGGGGCTCGGGCCCGTGGGCCTCCCTCTTCCGGTCGTCTCTTGAGGCCATGTCGACGTCCTGCTGGAGGGCAAGGTAACTTTAAGAAGCTATTAGCGGCTTTCTTCTGCACCCATTAAAGGAAAAGAAAAAGAAAAAGTAGGCCTTTTACCTTTTCCTGCCTCCACGGCAGAAGGAAGAGTGGGGCCCCCTGGGCTGGTCTGATGAGGTTCCCTCCCCGGGGGTGGGCAGCGCCTCCGCCCCGAGACCCACCGAGGAGCGCACCCGCCCGCTCTGGGGGGAGGGGAACACGTGTGCAGGTGTTTTCAGACAAACATGTTTACATACATGAAACACTTGTGGCAGCCGTCCTACTGTTCACGGCATGACAGGTGACTGCCAAAGTCTCTTATAGTTCCTGTCCTTTACGTAGTTTACAAGAAACGTGGTTTTAAAGCACATTGCAGTGAAGTGTGTTTTTCTGGAAGGACTCAGAGAGTGCTGCAGGCCATCTGGTAGCTGCAAGAAGGTTTACAGGAGGCCGCACTCAACGCCTCCGGAGGTTCTTGGGGTGGGGGGCACCCAGGGGGCTCTCCCTGGGAGCCGAGCCCCTCAACGACCCTCCCAGCCCCGGCCACGGGTAGGGGCCTCCGCTCCCAGCACAGTGTCCACTGAGCCCCCACCCCTGCTGCTTGCTAAGGATAACAACACGATGACAAGGGAACAATGGGGAGTTATCTACCTTGAATCCTGGCCGTGGGAGGGAAGACTGGGGCACTGTGCCCTGAGTGGGAAGACCAGGCCAGTCTGGAACCTCTGTTTTCTGCCAGGCAAAGGGAAAAGTGTGAATTTAGTCATTATTTGTAATGCTGTTGGGAACTGAGGAAATCATGCCACGTCCTGTTTTTCTCCGGAGATTTATTTAGGTCCTTGTGTGCCCCGAGGTGGCAGTGATTCCCGGGCACTGCAGACGCGCTGAGTGGTGAGATTTACTAACAAAGTCTTTTGCTTGTGTTTCAATGCAGCCTTGCCAGGAAAAGTGATGAAGAAAAAAAAACAGCTTTCATTTGAGGAAGAGGAGTATTGGGTAAAGGTGGGGGCCGCTGAAGATGTCAAGGGTGGCCTTTGTTCCCCAGGGTGGAGAATGCCCCCATTCACGCCCACCCGTCATGGAGGGACTCGGTCTGCGTGTCCGCTGAGCTACGTTTAACAGGAGAGCCTGCCGCTCCAGCGGGAATCTCGGAGCGTCGAGTGCGTTGAGTTTGGCTGCGTTGTCCCCCTTCTTCCTCCTTTCTGAGCGTCCCAGTCCACGGGCCTGACCTGAGAAGCAGGCTTGGAGTCGGCTCCGCACATAGGCTGTGAGGGGTGGGGTTTGTAGTTTTCTTCACGTAGATCTTGTTCCTGTTTTGTTAGATTTACACCTTAGCATTTCATTTGCGGGGTGCTGATGGATGGCGTTGCATTTTAAATGTCAAATTCCAAAAACTGAAACTTGTGTTTCACATGTTCGTTGCTGGTGTGTAGGAAAGTGATTGACTTTTTGTGTGTGAGCCTTAACCTGCAACCTTGCTGTAATTACGTATCCCACGAGTTTGCTGACTCTTTTGGATTCTCTACACAGAGGACCGTGCTGTCTGCAAACAAAGACCATTCCACCTCGTCCTGCCCAGCTAGCACGCCTGGGATCCCCTTGTCTGCCGAATCACGTTAGCACGGACTCAGGTACAACATTGGAGAGGACGCCACCACTTGGTTTTTTGCTCAGCCGCTGGTGGACACTGCAGCTGCTTCCAGCTCTCACATGTTATGAATAAAGCTGCTTTTGACATCCACATGCAGAGCTCATGTGGACACGTGCCCTCGTTTCCCGCGGGTGAACGCCAAGGCTCGGGGTGGGGGGACCCGTGTTGCCTGAGGGTGCTGGCCCCGTCAGGTTCCCGGCCGGTCAGCGGCCTGCCGCTGGCCTCACTGTCTCAGTTCCAGTCTGATGGCCCTGCCTTCGGCCTGGAGCAGAGGTGGGGTCTTCGAGTTTTGCAGGACCGTGGACGAGGCCACCCTCTGCCTAGTCCTGCCTGCGTGCCCTGTTCTTGTGTTTTTCTTCTTGTTCTTCCTCCTTTAGGATTGAGTAGGTTTTCACATTTCCGTTTTATGTGACCTGGCAGATGACCTGTCATCCATTTTGGAGCAGCTTCCTTCATGGCCCAGGAGTGGTGGCTTTCACTGTCCCACCCTCTGAATTCGTATGCAAGGGATCTTTGCTAGGACCGGGGGCCCCAGGGGGCTTCCAGCCCACATGGCAGCTTACAGCTTCTGCCTCACACCGGAGAAGGGTGTGGGGGCTGATTGGGGCTGCCTACCTGTGGGCCCCGGGGCCCGGTCGGCCCCCCGTGCCCACGGCAGCACCCCAGCCTCACTTGCCGTTCGGAATCCATGAAACACTCAGCAGCATGCCTGTATCTGATCCAGGGGCAGAACACTTTCGTCCAGAATCTTCTGAGACTTTCTGTTTTGCTTTATTTTGTTCAGCGGAAGGGGCAGATGGTATAATGTTAGCTACCAGATGGAGAAGAAACCAGAATGAGTCCGTTTACACTTTATTTTTCACTTCCTTATGTAAAATTGGGGCTCAGGCAGAAAGGACAGACTAAATTTGTGGGGACCAAAACGCTCATGTGGTCAGAAAACAGTGTGAGAATACCTGCTTTCTGTGGCACAGAGGCCCAACCCTGAGCTTGCCGGTGCCCACGGGCGGAAAGGCCTCAGAAACGATGGCAAAGCACCTGGGGGCCATCCTTGTGGAATCATGAAGAATGAGAGAGAGAGGGAGAGGGAGAGGGAGAGAGGGAGAGGGAGAGAAGGGAGGGACCGAGGTCCCAGCTTTCGCAACAGGTGTGGGGTCACTCAGAAGCCTGGAGGGTAGTGCTCTCTTGGCGGACATTTTACTCCAGGCAGTTAGAGACGGTCCAGGAAGCGCAGGGAAGACACATGCAGCACGCCCTGCAAGGAAAGGCCCAGCCCTAGTTACCTCATTTCTCCTGTGTGACGTCATCCAAGGTGGAGAAGCTGCAAGTGTCTTGTCTTGGGTCAGCCACCGACCTCCCTGAAGGGCAAGGGGCAGAAAAGTGGATAGAAATCACACACTCAGGCGACTCTGTAACAGGCCGAAGAATCACACCCGGCGGAGTTAGAAGGCTGGCGGAGAGGAATTGTGGTCGGTTTTGCTCAGAATCACCGTGCGTGCGAAGAGCCGTGTGTCTGAAGCAATAAGAGAGCCCACGGAAGGCACCTCGGGGAGTCGGGGCAGTGGGGTGGGGCCGCAGCGTGCTCTCTCTCTCCCCGTGTGCTCCGGACAGGGCGCACCCGTGATGGAAGCAGCCTGGCAGAGGCCTGCCGGTCCCCGTCGGCCCTCAGGCCGTCACTCAGTCCCAAGATCCCACTGTACCCGGGAAGGAGTCCCAGCTGCGGGGTGAGCGTGATGCAGAAGCAGAGAGACATGGGAGGTCAAACTGTAGAGCTGACTGTGACCTCAACGCCGAGACTAGGGACACTCGGCGTCCTTCCCGCATGGAATCTCTCACTCGACCCTGCCGAGGGCCGGCAACCTTCCCAGAGCCTGGAATCCTCCGTGGGTGACTCGCCTCCACCCGCCCGCCTCCGAGGAGACCCACGACCTCTCCGGGGAGCCCAGGAGCTCAGAGGCGGGTGCAGGCTCACGTGGGCCGCTCCGGGGGCTCCTTCAGCTCACGTCCCCATGGGGTAGGCGGTGGCAGAGCCCCGTGAGAGCCCGGGACTGGGCGGCGGACCCCCGTCTGCTCCCCGGCTCCCTAGACCTGTGGTCGGAGATTCCACAGGCAGGCGCAGAAGACGTAGACAGGATGGTAGGAATGTGTCTCAACACCACAGTCCCATCAAGCCACCCACCGATATGCAGCGAACTTTTTCACTTTTGAAAGTTTTCTGAAATGTTGTACAAATCTTTGCTGAAAATGCTCACATAAGTCTTGCTTTAAGCCCTTGTTGCTCACACAAAACCTACATAACTACACAGAAGCTTCGTTCCCCATCTCGAACAGCATGTTTCATCAGGGCTGGGCTGACCTGTCTGTGGCTGCAGGTGAACAGCCCTTGTGAGGAGCCACCGTGGGTTTCTGACGGGTTCCCGGACGGGTTCTCACCGGCCACTGGTGGACTCCAGGGTGGCCTCGCCACCCCCTCAGAAAACCAGGGGGCAGGCGGGGACCCTGCTCGTGGGAGGAATTTAGGTCCAGCCCATCCAGTGTTGAAATAGTTGAGAAATGTTCCACTGCGTTGAAAGCAAGGCGAGCAGAGGCCGAGGGGGAGGGGGAGTGCAGTTGCACAGATCTGCTGTCAGGATGGAAGCAGCCGGTCAAGTTCATTCTGGCTCCCTCTCCTCGTCGACCCTCTTGGCAACCCCGCCTCCCAGCTGCACAGAGACTTGGCGGTTCACTACCCATTCTGGGAACCCCGCACTCCCGTCCTCACCTCACTCCCGTCCTCACCTCACTCCCGCACTCCGACGGCCAGCCAGTGCCAGCCCGTGAACAGGACCAGAGTTTTGAGGGGCTACTGCTCGGGCTTTGGCCGCCTCCGGGACAGGTTCCTTCCCTGCAGAACATTCCGACCGCTGTACGGTTTGGCCAGTGTGTGGCCACGGCTCCGGGACAAGGCGGGGCGGCAGCGCGGGGTCTGTGGCTCTGTCCGCCAGACGGAGAGAGCGTTTCCCTCCATGGCACTGAATAGCTTCCCCAGAAACACGGGTGTCACACCATGCGGGGGGCTTCAACGTTGGGCTCCCTTCAAAGACCGTCGAAAAAATTACATTTTAAAATAACCAGCATGGGAAAAGACCGATTTTGAGACGTTTCATGGCTATAAATATTTCTGCGCATAAATTAGTCAATGGACATTTGCGGGGTGTCTGTGAGAGAACACAATGGGAATCTCGAAGGAAGTCTAATTTGCCGTGTCCCCTCTTGCCTGGCTCCGAGTCTCAAAGCTGCCCCTCCTGGGAGAAGCCGTGTGCTGACGCCAAGCGTTCCCCAGGCCGCAGGGAGGGCGGGGCTGCAGTCCGCAGGGACCCCCCACCACAGCTCTCCCGTATGGCCCGCACCCCAGCGAGTCTCAGTGGACGTGCGGGTCCGCAGGGATGGCACCGTTCGTGCGTTTAACGACTGCCTGAGAACCCCATGGTGACCGGAGCCTCAGCGCGTACTCTGGCCCCGTCACACTGGGCTGGAATGCTGCAGGGGTCTGGAACTCACTTCTGCTTCGCAGGGACGTGCTTGGCCGTGAGCCCCGGCGAAGTGCGGGGCTGGGGGAGTGGAGGACTGGTGCCTCCGGGCCGAATGCAGGTTCTGGCCAAGGACAATCTGTCGGCCCCCGTGACACGATGGGCGAGGCTGGAAGGGATGTCCTGAGACACAGACTGTTCCCCCTTCCCATTGTAGGGTCTGGGGGAGGTAAGACATAAGAAGAATCTGTTACATGGCCTTCAGACAGTGTGGAACTCATGGTCTTTAAAAGGGAACATTACTGATGATGAGGTTATAATGAGGCAGGGGTTTTATTTGTCAGAAACCACATGTGAGGATTTCCCATGCAATCGTAAGAGTATAATTTCCAGGGAGACCGCAGCACAGACAGCGGGCCCAGCACCCTCCTGGGGCCCCTCCAGAACCAGCCGTCTCGGGAACCCCAAGTGAGCGTTGGGTCGCCGTGACCTCCCTCACAGCCGTTTTCCACCAGGGATACAGGAATGGAGGCAGGACAAGGCTGCCGAGTCCCTCCCAGCCGTGCGGCCTGTGCCTGGGTGGGCCGTGCTGTCGACACCAGATGCTCGTGAACCTGCCCGAAGCCATGACCGCACCGCACGGGCTGGGGGCATGCTTGGCTGTTTGTCTTTTCCCCCTGGCTTTCCCAGTGCACCCCCAGTTTAGAGGTGATTGTCCATGACCTGGAGGATGATTCCGCAGCTAGCCAGAAGCCTATACCCGACCCTGGTTCACACCCAGCTTTTGCGACGAGCTGTGGCCAGGCACCGGCGCCGGTCTTTTCAGAAACGAAAGGCCTTTTCATGACCTTTCATTCCCCTCCGGTCATTATAACCAATCGCCGTGACCTGAATTCTGTCACCAGCTGGACAGGTCTGTAGGGAACCCGTGCTGTATTTTCCTTGGAACTCAGAGACCCTTCCTTCTGACCTACAGATTACAGGGTTAATTGAGATTCTGTGTTTACGGTCTAATCTCTGTGTAGAATGCCTTCTAAGTCTTTATCTCTTTGAGCTGGGCAGTGCTTAATTGCTTTTCCAGAGGCAGAGCTGATGTGTTCAGGAGGAGTTACGGATGGAGAACCCGCCGAGAAGCCCCAGAAGGCAGAAGCCGAGGCTGATTCACGCAGCGTGGGACTGCGGAGGCAGCGGGGCCCACTCGGCCCGCATTCTGGCCAGACACAGCTGACCGCTTTCGGGCACGTTGCCTCCTCAATAATCACGCACGGTGGCTCCAGTGTCGACAGTGTGCATGCCACTTATGAAACCAGGAGGATGGCTTTTGAGAAATGCATTGTTTAGATGCAAATTGCTTTTTCTCAAACGTGAAGCGACTGTAGAATGAAAAGCAGTGCAGACAGGCAGACTTGCAGATGGGCGCCGTCTGCGTGCCTGTAGGAAGCGGTCCTCCTGTCCTGCGTCCTCTCCTCCGTGCTCAGGCACGGAGACCCCTGGAGGCGCGGCTGCGGCGGATGGGGGAGCAGAGGGTCAGGGTCACGGGCCTGAGAGTCAGCCCAGCCCCAGCCTGTCCCAGAGCCAGCACCCGAGTCTGTGTCACCGTGTCTACAAAAGGCCGGGGCAGAGCCGTAGGGCCTTCCTGAAGCTCGGGCGACACAATGCATGTGATCAGTCACCTCTGATGAGAATAGTTTCGTACCCCCCACCCCGTGTGTGGCATGTCGTGACGTGTGGTCCCCGCTGGAGACCCAGCACTCACACGCAACCCTGTGGTCCTGAGGCCTCTTCTTTCTCTCTCATTTTCTCCACCATTCCATGCAGGAATCTCTAAGGGTTACCCTGAGTCTGGGTCATTCTGGGGGTACTCATGCATATTGGGAGACCCCAAAAGGAGTGGAAAGGGACAGTTCTTTTGGAGGGGGTCTGTAGGGTCCGAGTCGGACTCCACATTTCCTGAAGGTGGCCCTGCCCTGGCGCACGCGGCCCTATCACGTGCTCGGACAGCCTTCAGCCCTTCAGACTATGAACCCCTGTCTGATTGTGTGTGCCTTGCTGTCAGCTGATCGGGGCTCTTTAAAAGGGGCCTGTATTAATGCAGCGCCCCTCCCCCCGCTGTCCTCAGTCAGAAGCTCTGCACCCAGGGGCTGCCCAGCTGCCGGGCCCTGGCGCTTCAATTTAGTATGTCTCGGGGGGAACACTTTTCTCTGAAAAACGATTTCTCAGTAACATCGAAGGCATGTGAAGAGGAGAGGATCCCTACTAAATCTCCTACTTTCCCTCTCTGTTTCCACTCGATTCTAGCAGTAGGCCCTCCACTGTCCCCCATGGTGGATGAGAAACCTGACCGTGGTCCCCCACCCAGAGGCCTCTGCGCTGCCTGCAGTGGGAGGAGCTGGCCTTGTGATTTGCTTGACAGCAGAATGTGGCAAAACGATGTCACTTGTGTCTTGGAGCTGAGGCCACTGTGTTGTGAGAAGCCTGTGAGGAGGGCGGGGGAAGGAACAGCCTTCTTGGCTACACCCACAGGCCCAAGTGGGACACAGTGGGGACACCCGGAGAGCCCCAGCGGGACAGAGCCAGAGGGTCACAGGCTCAGGGGAAGCAGCCGCCAGGCGTGGGGATGCTCCCCTGGGCTGGGGACCGGCCCCGTGGAGACCAGCAGAGGACTCCTGCCCACGGCCACACAGCTAGCCCACTGCTGCAGGGAGCCGCTTCCCACCTCTGTCCCAGTCGGCCAGTCGGTGACCCCAGGCCAGGGCCGCCACCCATCCAAGCTGCTCCTGAATTCTTGACCCCAGAAACTGGGAGAACAAATACATCCTCGTTGTTGTTTTAGGCCATTAAGTTTTGGGGTAGTTTGTTACACAGAAATAGATAGTGATACGGTCACGACTGCCCTGTATTCAGTCTTTGTTCTGCGAGAACCGACAGAGGAGTGAAGGGTCATCGGAGTCCCTGAGCAGCCAACCGGTCTGTGGTGCAGTCGCGTTGGAAGAGAGAGGGGTTGGAACAAATCTGCTCTGCCCCACACGTCCCTCTTCGTGCGAGAGAGAGAGAGAGAGAGAGAGAGAGAGACAGAGACAGACAGACAGACAGACGGACAGAGGTAGGGTGGGGGAGAATGCTTCTCTTCAAGGCCCCGGGGGAGGGGGAGAGCCAGGCAGCGAGCGCCCGGGAAATGGGAGCGGGCGCAGGTCCGTGCTCAGATAAATGAAGAGGGACAGAGTGCTTTTTCAAAGATGGCAACTTATTAGATAGTGTATTTATTGTCATTTGTCTTCGCCGAAACGTGGCTGCAGCCACTAAAGAAATATTTGAAAGAAAATTGTGCAGAGAATGCGGGACCCCAAGAAAGTCCCCAGCTCGGGACAGGAGAGCCCTGTCTTGCGCTCCTGACTCGCCACAGCTGATCCTGCATCCCAGGCTCCACTGGGGAGGCTCCTGCCATTCCTGCCCACGGCCACACCGTTGTGCCCACAGCCACACCATCATCTCCTAGCCACGGGCTGCTCCTCAGCTGAATGTGGAACCAGGGTCGGTGCCAGCCCCCCTCAGTGTGGACCCTGGGAGGTAAGAAGGGCAGCTCTCCTCCCCACGCCCCGTGCACTGGGGGCGCTCACCTGTCCCCCACCAGTCCCTCCCCCACCCAGGGGCCATGCTGGATGCACCCCTCTCTGGGCGACCCACAGTCTCCAGGACCCCACCTTGGGAAGCCACAGTGTCCTGCCCCAGGCTTCGGCCCTGAAGGGGGCAGGCAGCATGCACCCCCCAGCCTCGTTCCCCATCTCTCCTGAGGGAGGACCACACCTCCTGCTGTCTCCCAAGGACCTGGGTGGGGTAGCGACCTCCCCGCTCCGACTTTGCTATTTATATTCACGGTACAGCCCTTGGGATGCCAGGAAAAACCTCCGCTCTCACCAGAGCAGGATCTTGTAAATCAAAGTGCTTTAGCTTTCCGACCCTTGCCTCCGCCACATGAGAACAAACATCCCCTCGTCTGCAGAGACCTCAGAAGCCAAGAGGATGACTCTTCTTCCCAGAGGCGAACCGCAGACGCACATGCGGTGACATGAGGCACTCACTGAAAAGGAACGAGCTCCCAGCGGGACCCAGAGATCTGAACACTCTGCCTTGGGGGCCATGCAGCCAGCCGCCCCCTGGCTGAGTGGCTGGAGCAGAGGTCCTCAGCTGACAGCCCGAGGACCTGGTGGGTGGACCGTGGAAGGCTAGGGGTGCCGGGGAGGTGGGCAGTGGGCACGGGGCGGTCCCCTCCCGAAGGCTCAGGGCAGAAGTCCTTTGCCAGCTGAGCGCCTGTGATTCTTCAGTGCTGGGGGGCATCCGCCAACCCCAGTCCCCTGGGTCCCCGGGCTGGCCAGGGCAGGGGCTCCTCGGCCACGGCCATGGCCGTGGCTGTGGGTGTGGTGCAGGAATGCATGTCGGTGCCAAGCGGTCAAGCTGGAGAGGTTGTGTAAATAGCCTGAAACCCAAGGAGCAGAGGGAGCCGGGGCAAGAGCAGGCTTGGCAGGGGTGGGGAGGCCACCGCTGAGGAGGGACGGAGCCCTTCTGACCGGAGCCCTGCAGCGGCAGTGTGGCTGCATGAGCCGGCAGGGGCGGGGAGACACCGAGGCCTCGGGCTTCAGTCTCTGCCCGATCTGTCCTCTGTGCTGAGTGCCAGTTCCTGCGGGCAGGGCTGACCGGCTGACCGGCTGACCGGGTGGTGCAGGCTGGGCCCTGTCTGGAGGTCCACCTGTTGGGGGTCCCTGCCTCAACCATGTGTCCCCGGTTGTGGGGATTCAGCCCTGCACACTTCATCCAGCTCCCTTCCTCCCACGGGGTGGGGCCCCGCGGACAGCTCTCCTGCTTCTGCCCCTTCCCTGCTGATGCCTGGCCTCGGGTGACCCTCCCCAATGGCCTAGCTTTGCCCCTTACTCTTGTGGGAAGCCCCAAGGCAGGATGCTGTCCCAAGGCGGCAGGAGCTGGCACTCACTGCATCCTTAGAGGAGCGGTACCCGCATGCCGACACCTGACCCATTTATGCTGCCGACCACAGCTCACAGCTGGTGCCTGTCCAGTGATTTTATCCAGAGGACATGTTACAATTCACGCGGCACACGTGCACTTGTGAAGCCGTCTTTCTTTCTTTCGGGACTAAACCGGACTCACGGGTTGACTTGGACCAGACGGTGCGCACCCTCAGGAGACGTGACGCCAGTGGGGACTCTGCGCCCACAGCCATCAGGAGGCGCCCCAGCCGGCACCGAGCAGCGGCTCCTGAAGGAGAGCAGGACCCTGCCCGGGGTCGCACCGGCAACATTCCCACCTGTCCTCCCCCGTGAGGCCGAGCTGTGGCTGGCGCTGCTCCAAGGAAAGGGGCGGTTTTGCTCAAGACTCAGTAGAATAGACTTGACCCCGAGACAGAGGCTCCTCCCTCGAACACTGATCGACAGACACAGGGTGATCGCCGTGAAAATTCCAGCAGGATTTTTTTCTTCACAGAAACTTATAACATGATCCTAAAATTGATAGGAGATTGCAAGAGACCTAGAAAACTGAAGGTGATTCTGAAGACATGAGGAATGGAGCGGGAGGACCTTCCCTTCCGGAAGCCGGAGCTGACCCTGAAGCCGCAGTTGGCGCTGCGGCGCAGCCCCGCCGGGAGGGCGGGGCTGACAGGGGAAAGCAGCTGAGCACCGAGAGGGCGGTGAACCCTGTCACCTGCGCAGTTCGGTAGGGACGGGAGAGCATGTTTTAAACCAGAGCTGCTGGCAGCTGGGCACTCGTACGGAAAAAGAGGGACCGAGGCCCCGCACCGCACACCACACACCGGAGTGAACTTGCACGGCATCGTGAGTGGAAGGGCTGGAATGATGAAGGTTCTAGAAGATGGCACGGGAGAAAACCTCCCTGGTCATCATCTAAGTGGCAAAGGAGTGCCAGGCCGCAGAGGATGTGAAGGCTCCCAGGCAGTGGACAGCGAAGACCGCCGCCCAGGCCCCGGCTCTGGCTGCATCCAGCTGGGGCCTCGGCTGCCGTGTCTGTGAGCCCCACCAGGTCACCTGGCCGCCCAGCCCAGGGCTGCCTCAGAGATCTGCCCGAATCTGTCGGGCGGAGCAGAACCTGGTGATGGGACACTCTCAGAGGACTTTCTACGATTATCATTGTCTAAGGGGTGATGTGACATGATTGACCCTCAGATGGGAGATGGGCCCCTGAGTGTCCCCACAGGCTGGGAGCCCCATGGCACAGCATACCCCGGAGCAGAGCCGTGCCGACACTACATTCCCTGGATCCCGGGGCAGAAACACCTTCCTCCAGCTACACACACTGGGCCAGGCAGAGGTTCACGGTCCAATAGCAGGTGCAGCCCCTGGTCAGCTGTGGTGCCATCTGACGTCGCCGTGGTTGGGTGCCGATGAGATTACAAAACTCAGAAGGAGAAATCACGAAGCTCCAGGCCTGGAGAATGGCGGCGAGTCCAGTCATGGCCCGTGGCCTGGCTCTGAGTGGTCAGCACCGCAGTGCGGGTCACGGAGAACCACCCTGCAAGGTCAAGCGTCTGTCCTCACAGCAGGGATTCTGGGACCCGGCTGACCCCACCTCTCCTGCTCCTCACCCCGCCCCCAACATGGCCTCAGTCCCACAGGCACATGTGCTCTGTTCTGCCAGCTGCTGTGACTTTGGGCCCACAGGACAAGTGTTCCAAGGCACCCCCACCGGCCAAGTAACGCCCTGCCCCGGGAGAAACTCCGCCTCTTCCTGGCGGGCTCGGCTGGGGTCCTTGGCTGGGGTCGCATCTATGCCCCCGGAGCCTCGCTGCTGCCTTGGGGGAGCCCCTCCCAGAGGAGCTGTGTTAGAGCCAGTGGAGCCACTTCTGGTTCCAGCCGCCCCTGACCAGAGCCGGTGGGACGGAGCAGCGGCCCTCTGCCCGTTCCTGCCCCACGGGTCCTGAAGTAGCTGGCAGGCCCCCGAGTCTCCAGCAAGCTGCTCCGTCCACACCTGGCTGCTGCACGCTGCCTGCGGGGCCAGACCCAGGCCTGAAGCTGCCGGGAGGAGATGCCACATGACCCACCGCCCTCTCCCAGCCTGCCCCTCCAAGCAGGTTCCATCTGCCCTAGGAACGTGGGCAGGTTGGAGTGGGCGGACGACACCCACAATGACACCCTGTGGCTGGGCTGGGCAGGGTCAGTCCGCCGTCAGCCTGTGCCTCTACACTGGTGTGCAGAGACAAGGTTCCAGGGGACTCTCGTGGATGATCCGTCCCTTTCCAAAGAAACACGTGCGTGTCCTCCTCCTGCCTAAAGGCAGAACGTGTGGTGGACAGCATGATTTGGGGACGAGCGAGAGCAGGAGGGTCACTGCTGGGCTGGGGCTCCTGGGACGGTGCTCCCAGGGTAGCCCCCTCCTCGCAGCTGCCTGGCCACCCCCGCAAAGGAAAACAGCCCAAGGAGCTGGGCACACTGTGAAAAGCGTGCATGTGTGTGTGCATGCCCGCATGTATTGTGTGCACACATGTTTAACTGTGCACACATGCTATGCACTGGTATGTTGCATGCATGTGTGCACATGTGTGTTTGGGTGTGTGAATATTGTGTGTGCATGCATGTGTTATTTTTTATGAAGAACACATGAAATGAGTCCTTTTTTCAGAAAAGCACATGCTCGCGTCTTTGGAGCAGCTTGCGGTCACCTTTGGCTACTCACTGCCGACAGGAGGGTCCCAGCCCTGAGCTGAGCACCTGTCACCTCATCCTCAAAGGCCCCATGCTGGGACTACCCAGAGCTGTCTGATGCGGCTGCCACCGAGGAGGGGGACAGAAGGGCCATCCGTAACCAGCCTTCACATCAGTGACTGCCCTCCCTGGCCCCTGCTGGGGGAAGTGTTTCGTAGGGTGGTGCACTCACTGACGGTGGAGCAAAACCTTGCCAGCACTCCCTGCACTCCCTGCACTCCCTGGTTGGGCTTCGAGTAAGGACTGCCGCTCCCTCTGGGGGCGTTGGAAAACATCTGGGGGCTGGTTTGTACAGAGAGTGGGGGCGCCACACAGGACGTTCGGCAACAGGAAGGGCTGCCTTGCCAGAGCCGCCCACTGAGCTCCCAGGGAAAACACAGGGTTTCCATTTAGAAAGGGGCGAGACAGAACAAACAAAAACACTGCTGTCTTTTCCTCTCTCCGAGAGGTTCTCGCTCAGCGAGGCCACCACCCTCTGGGTGGGCCGAAGTCTCCTTTCCCTGCTCTCCGCTGCGGGTCGGCTCCACCTCCTCTTTGACGGCTGAGGGGGTACCGCCCCGCAGGTCACTGCCCACTGCCTGAGAAGGTCCCCCCAGGACGCGAAGCCGCAGCTCGTCCTCACCCAGGCCCACCCCCGATGGCCTTGGCCAGCCACTGTGATGTGCACTAACCCCAGAAAAGCCAGCAAAGTCCCATCTCCCCCGGAACAGGGTGGGGCAGCTCCTCTGCCTTTGTCCTCCGCGGGTGGGTGGGGGCGGGGAGGCCAGAGAAAGACTGCAGCAACCGGCTCAGCAGGTGCTCGGAGTGGCCGGAGGCAGCGGGAGCAGAGGGCAGGCAGAAGCAGCCCTCTCTGGGGAAGATGACAAATTGCCGGCTCTGGGAAACCTGGGACCTGGCTTTGCAAGTGCGGGGGCACCTAGCGTCCCCAAGGAGAGGGTCCTCAGTTCTCCTCCATGCCCCCCCACCCCCTGTTGGCTCAGCTGAGCGTCAGGGGGTGTCCTGGAGAGCAGCGAGTGTGTGCTCAGCAGGAGCATCAGTGGGAAGCCCAAGGTTTGGATATTTCAAAGGCCTCCTTTCACGTGCTCTGGGCTAGGAGCCCCGTAGCCTACTGGTGTATCGCAGAGCAGATACTGTGATTTTATCTGTTCAGAAAAAGCTGGCTGCTGTCCCTGAGCTGAAGGGGGTGCACTTCTGTGCTTTCCTGAGGTCCCCGAAGGAGCCCTGGCCGCTCGGCTGTCCATCCAGTGGGCCGACAGTTACTCCCTGAGCCTGTGCTGCCTGCCAGGCTCTCTGTCAGACACAGGGGATGCAGCACAGATGACCAGGGCTTGGGCCTGCGCAGCCCCCTCTGGGACAGGTGACTACAGGACAGGGTGTGGCACCCTCAGGGGCTCTGTGGTCCCAACAGCGGGACCAGACTCTCTGAACAGACACGGCTCTGCTGGAGCCCAGCTCCACAGGCAGGAAAGGGCAGAAATGCCCTTTCTATAAACTCAGAGGGCTGTGTTAGAGACTCGGAGCTCCTAAAAAGCTGTTTCACTTCCATGTCCAAGTCAGACGGGTTAGAAGCAGACGTACGGCTCAGGGGGAGATGGGGGTCGGCCCTGCTCACCTCGGGATAAAGGCTCTCCGATGCCGTCTGCCGCCTCGAGGAGCCCACCATGAGTGGGCCAGGCCTGCGCGGTGAAGACCCCCCAGTCTGCCACAGGCGTGACCCACGGCCCCTGCTTCTGGCCAGGCCCCGGGCCGGCTCCTCCTGAGTTGCCTCATGTAGTCCCGAGGAGAACTGGTGCGGCTGTCATTTCTGCCGCATTTCACGTGGCGGGAAACGGGGTGAGGCGAACTCCGGGATGAGGCAGCACACCAAGCGAGCTGGGCGGGCTGCCTGCCCGCAGGTCCCGGACATGAGGCCTGTCTTGCGGGGTTCACACTCGCAGGGAGCTCTTTGTGTTGGAAGTCTGTGCACAGGGTGCCTGGAGCCAGGGAGGAAGGGCAAACTCAGGCTGCTGCTCTTGTCTCTACGAACACTCATGGTCTGCCCACGCCAGAGACCGCCGGGGGATCTGGGAGGGCATGCTTCAGACGCCCGTGCTTGCCTGGAGCTCCCGTGGGGACGGGACCTGGACCGCATGGGTCCCGAGGGGCTTGGAGTGCGAGTCCCCACAGGCATGGCGGTGCTGCGGGGGCTGCTGCCTGACCCTGGGGAGGGGGGACAGCTGGACATAGCCGGCTGCCTACCTCGGGGCCCTCTCTGGCGACGAGAGGCTGCAGCCGGAGCGGGAGGGCAGCGAGCGCGTCCACTCGGATGGAGTGCAGGGCTGGGTGGGAGCCGGGCACTGACGCCCCGCTAGAAGGCACAGAGCAGGGCGTGGGTACCAGGGGAACCCCGAAGGGGCACAGGGTCCTTCTCAGCTCAAGCCCTGCACCTCTGGTCCCTTGGAGAGTGTCCATGCTGCCATAAGTCCCAGTGCTCTGAGGAGAGTGACGACACCAGAGATGACATTTCCGGGTTGAGCTGTAAGAGGCGCCGCCATGCGCTCTCTGCTCGTTGGCCAGAGTCCAGTGAAACTCACACACACTTCCTTTTTCTGATTAAAATACTTCCTGAAACCCACAGGCGAGTGTCTTGAAGGCACCCTCCCAGGGTGAATATCTTCTCGCAGCAATCATAGGACCAGGAGGGGACCCCAGAAAAACAGGGGTGCTCGGCTTTCCCTCCTGGCCCCACCTGACTCCGACACCTCTCCTCCGTCCTGGTGGGTGGGCGGTGGCCCTGGGTGGCCCCCCCAGGAGTCCTTGCTCAGGTGGCCAGCCTGCTCCCCTGTACCCGGTGTGCTAGCTGGGGTGCTGAACTCAGGCCAGCCCAAGGAACCATCAGCTGGTGACATCATTGCTTGGAGCTGGGTGACCACGAACATAGCACTGAACTTCTCCGAGCCTCAGTGTCCCCAAAAGGGAAATAACAGCATTTCACACCTCGTGGGGCTCCTGAGAGTCTGAACCCCTGGAACTGGGAGGAAGTCGTGTCCTCGATGTGACAGGCACTTTCAGGGCCTCAAGGATCCCAGGGATGACAAGGACAGCCAAGCTGCACTCTGGGCATGCACGGAATGAGTCACGAAGTGCCACATGGAGCCCTCGTGTCTTCAAGGTGTCCTTGGTGGAGCCAGATAAGGAGAAGCGGCCAGTCCTTACCAGAGGGCTCGGCACTCCCCACTGCCGAAGGGTGTTTCAGAAGACTCTTCTCCTTGGGAAGGAGAAGAAAGTCAGATGATTTCACCTGCATCTGCCCCATAAGAGAACTTAGTTGGAGAAAAAATCAGGTTTAACCTTCTGGGCCTGTAGGGGAGCGGCGTGTGCTTTCGACATCACCCACCCCAACACAGACGAGGGACGAGAAGAAGCTATTGGTTCAGACGTACAGTTGGAATGTGTTGCCGCAGCTCATTGCTGTGGGGTGAATGTCTGGCCGATGTGGCAGGTTTACGCCTGGGGTGCCTAACTTGTACAGGGTATGCACATGCCCACCTGACTATTTCTACAGGACTTGGAGCTTGCAATCGTAAAGGGCTGTAACGATTTACAGCGTTTGTGTCTTTGTCTGCGGGATGCAGCACCAGCGATGCTTTCTGGCGGTAAAAGCAGAGACAGGCGAGCCAACCCCAGTTTCCATCCGATTCCTCCGGGAAAACCCGCTCCTCCCCCCCCCCCCCCCCCCCGTGTGGTTGGCTTTACAGGGAGGATTTCATTAGCACGCTGCGGGGAAGGCACAGCTGCATGCTGGAAACGGGGCCAGGCCCCCCCCCTCGCCCTTCCCAGCACGGGGGCAGGGGTGGGCGGGGGGGGGGGGGGGGAGGCAGGCGGTGAAATATGCAGGGAGTATTCCGAGAGCCTCACCCTATCCTCTCCCTTGAGGCCAGGCCCAGAGCGCTAGAAAGAAAGAGGGAAGGAGCAGCGTGCAGAGCGGAGACGGAGTCTGAGGCCCAGAGCAGCACCCTCCGGGACCAAGCAGCCTCTGTGGGTGATTACTCCCGCAGCCGGGGGTCGTGGGTGCAGGTCTCCGAGGCCTGGCCCTCTGCTGCCCGCCCAGGGCCTCCTCACACGCCATGCTGTCTTCCCGACCTGCCAGAACCCTGTGGGATTATCCAGCTGATGGAGCCGGGGGAGCGGCTCCTTTAGCCTCCCGCCGGGAGGGAGGTGTCTGGCAGAAACGGGCTTTGTTCTATTTACAAAAAGCATCAGAAAAAAATCAGCCATGAGACTGCCTGAAACGCAGCCTTCCCCGGAGCCACCCCATCCTGGGACACGTTCACACACGACACAGACACGGCCACTATGGGAGACCCGGCTCCCCACAGCAGAGAGGGGACGGCATCGCCGGCAGCCTGTGTGCCCTGAGCCCGTAGGGTCAGGTTCAGGAGTGTGTCCTGAACCCTCGGGCCAGGAGGAGAGTGGAACATGCCTATCGCTGGGTCTTGCCGACAGGCAGGACGGCGTCTCACAGACCCTTCGTGCAGACTGAGGAGTCCCGGTGGGTCGCAGTGCCTGCGTTTCCAAATCCTGCTTCCACCCTCAGCGGCTTCCTTTCGGGGGTCAAGCCTTCCGCAGCCTAGTGGGCAAAGGGATCAGAGCAACTAGTTATATTTCCATTTACCACGCAGCTTATATCTCTCCAGTAAAAAGAACTCGCAGAATTGTCTTTGCTCCACAGAGGCCTTGGCACTCGGTGATCACACAGTGACAAAGAGCGCAAACTCAGAGGGACTTACAAAGTTGTGCTTTGCTCTCAATAGAAAGTCTCCCTTGCCAAAGAAAGTACTTAGATGATTCCAGAAAATGAGCTTCTGGAGCTCAGTATTGGCCTCCGAGGGGAACCTTCCTTGTCTGGGACCCTCACAGACAATGAGCCACACTCCGTGTGACTCTCTAGTACGGCAGTGACAAGCCAGACCTTTCAGCCGGACTCGTTAGATATATTCGCTCACTCACCACACACTGCACCACTCACTGGGATATTAAACAATGTGTTTATTGCACTGGCTGACCATACATCCATGCCTCAGCCCACCCATCCACCCACCCACCCACCCATCCACCCACCCATCGACCCCTCCACCCATCCATCCATCCATCCACCCACCCACCCAACCATTCTTCCGTTCATCGTTCATCCATCTGTCCATCCAGCCAACCTTCCATTCATACCTCTACCCATCCTTTCCCTTGTTCCAATAAAATAAACTTAAAGCAGCTTGCCATATTGCCAAAGTTATTCAGACACGTGGAAGCAGAGAAAGAGAATGGAACAGGAAATGCAATGGGCAAGGAAGAAGAAAAATGGAGGAAGGAATAAAGAGAAGCGGAGAGGAAATGAAAGACAAATGAGTTTACCCGGGTTGGTTTTATTAGAAATATTCCATGATGTTGCACAGCAGTAGAAACAGTGAGGAAAGGCCAGACTGTCCAAAAGACAACTCCTCGTAGTGGAAGAAGAATAGTGGAAGAGTAAGTCTTAGCTAATGTTCCCCTCCAAAAGCCCGGTAGGTAACCAGTCCCAGGCAAGGGGAATGAGCACTGACCCGGGTCCACGGAAGCTGCCGGTGCACAAGGGGCCCCTGCCTTCACCCACCAGGCCCCCACCCTTGTGCTGGGAGTGCTGTTTGCTTACCTGGAATCGACACCCCTCACCCCTGTGTCATTATGGCATCTCGAGTTCCTTAGGGGAATCGCCCCCATACATGTGGTTTACGAGGGTCCAGCAGAGTCCTCCCTGATCTGGGCATGGGCACAGAGCCTGGCCTCCCCACACACACCGTGCCCCTGGGCACGGCCTGCACTCAGAAACGGCCATGGGGCCCAACCAGATATGATCAGGTTCTCGTACATTTAGTGAATCCAAGGCAACATTAAAGGAAGTTTGTGATTTGTGGGGTGACCACAAGAGAGGTAAGAAAAGGGCCATAGCACCACGTCTTCCCTCCCTCCCTTTCCCTCCCTCCCCCCCCCCCCCCCCCCCCCGGCTTCCTTCCTGTCTTTCTATCTTTCTCCAGCCAGGAGAGGGACAGTCAAAGGCAAATGAGAATTGAAATGGTTTCTGAGTCTGCTTTTGGGTGACGTCTTGGTCATTGTCACTTTACCCTCTAGTACCTACATAGTTGCCTTTCTGCAGACTTAGGAATGCATGCATGAATAAATGAATGCAGGAATGAATGAATGCACCCAGAGAGGAACAGACCAGAAACCTCAGCAAAGGTCACACAGGGCCCTGGGCATGACAGTGTGGTTTTAACAAGCCCACGATCACCTGGCTTCAGACCCTGAGACCCAGCGCACACGCTCCACCCCAGAAAACCGGGGACGTGCGCACCACGGGGCACGACAGCCGGGTGAAGGAGGGACGAGGTCACAGTGAACAGTGGCTGGTGCCAAATGCTTGTTTCCAGCTCAGCTGTTCAAACCACAGAACAAAGCAGTGTTGAGTTTTGGGTGGGTGGAGCATTTTCCCCAAATAAACTGAATCTTCCATTCAGATTGTGACGCTGAGCAACACTGAGGAGGAGATATGGCGTCGCCTCCCATCACGGGAACCTGAGGGCGGGTGCGTCGGAGCGATGGCCGGCTGTGCAGGGTGAGAGCAGCAGTCACCTGCGGGCTGGCCTTGCAGGGCCGGTCCGGCAGAGCTCTCGTGGGACCAGAACCGGGATGGGAATAAACCCTCGGAGAAGACAGAACACACCCAATGTGAGGGCGAGCTCGGGGGCGCTGACTCGCACCCTCTCCTGGTACCAGCCCCGAGCTGGGCACGGCCCGGTCGTTGGAAGGGTCCCTCCAGTGGGAATTAATCCGACCCACAGGGAAAAGAAAAGGCGCTCTTTTAACACAATTTAGTCACCAGAAATCACCTTCAAGAAATGTGTAACACCTGAAAATAGACCTTCAGAAGTTTTGGAGGCTGTGTACTGTTTTGTGCTGTTCCCGCCGCCCAGGACAGCGGCTGCTTTGGGAGAGGCGGCTGTGAGTGGCAGGGTTACACGGGGGACCCCAAGGGGGACAGCCCGGAGACCGAACATGAGGAAACCTGCGTTATTGTACACACAGTGTTGTTTCAGCAGCAATTTCTTTATTTTTCAGTGGAAGTTTATGTCCAGTGTTGTTCTGTGCTCGTTTCAGGTGTGCAGCATAGAGGTTGGACAATCATGTGCTTCACAAAATGTCCCCCCCATGTCTCCAGGGCCCACCTGGCACCACACACTGTCACTATAGTGCCATCGTCCCTGCTCCCTGTGCTTTTACGTCCCTGGGACAGTTCTGTGACTGTTAGTCTCATACCTTTCAGTCCCCTCACCTCTCCCACCTGGCCCCGGACCCTCTCTCCACTGGCAACCGTCATTCTGTTCTCTGTGTCTGCACACTGTTTCTGTTTGTTTATTGTGCTACTTAGTATCCACACATGAGTGAAATCCTATGGTGTTCATCTTTCTCCGCCTGGCTTATTTCACCTGGCACAACACCTTCCAGGTCCGTCCATGTCATCACAAAAGTAGGGTCCCATTACTCTGTACAGCTGAGTGACAGCCCATGGGGTGTGTGCACCAGAGCCGTTTCAGCCGCTCGTTCACCGGGCCGCCTCCACACCTTGGCCGAGGCAAACACCACCACAGGGAGCATGGGGGTGCCGACCTCTACAGATTAGTGCTTTGGGTCTCTGTGAATAAATGCCCAGCAGTGGCATCGCTGGGTCGTGAGGCAGTTCCATTTTCACTTTTCTGAGGACCCTGCAGACTGTTTTCCACAGTGGCTGCCTGCACTGAGCATCTACAGCGTGCCAGGCGGTTTTCCAGGCGTTGATGCTTTGCGTCCTCAGAATAACCTGGCAAAATGGGTTGTACGTTTGTGTTCACATCGGTTAGTCAGTCACCAGGTGGTGCGACTAAAAGTGAGCCTGCCAGAGCCCCCGAGCCCCAGCCCCCGGTCCCCAGTCCTTCCAGGAGGCAGCCGTGGGCAGAAAACGTCTGATTGCCTTTCCTCCCAGACACAGTTTACGTGCGAGCACATCAGTGACAAAAGAAGACTGCAAATTCCTCTGCACCGTTGTTTTCGCTTTGCTCTTCACAACATGCCCTTCACCCCACCTCACTACGCCCGGGACTTCGGCAGTGACCTGATCAGTGCAGGTGGGGCTCATGCGTTTCGGTGGCTGCACGGAATTCCACCACCCCTACTTAACCAGCCCCTCCTTGGGGACACGTGATCGCCACCCCGTTGCGGGTCCCAATTGTACTTGGTGGACCAGGCCCTTCTGGGCTGCCAAAGGGCCCTGCCCCACACGGAGCCGGTCCCTCCACTGAGTCTGCCACGGCAGTGTGCCGCCAGGCTGGACGCAGACGCCGGTGTGGGGCCCAGGGGCCTCTTCTCAGGCCAGACATTAGAGGGATTCACAAACATGTAAAAACTGCCCTTTGTTTTTTTTTACTTTTAACAAATTTTGAAACAAGAATACATTATTTGGCCCTGGCTGGCGTAGCTCAGTGGATTGAGCGGGGGCTGCGAACCATAGCATCGCAGGTTCGATTCCCAGTCAGGGCACACAACTGGGTTGCTGGGTTGCAGGCCACGGCCACCAGCAACCACACATTGATGTTTCTCTCCCTCTCTCTCTCTCTCTCTTCCTCTTTCTCCCTCCCTTCCCTCTCTAAAAATAAATATTAAAATCTTAAAAAAGTAAAAAAAGAATACATTATTTATATTATCGATGAACTTGTTATGTTATAGTAGATACCTTTAAATTTCTCACTTTAATTTCAAATACGGTAAATACCAGTAGCTTTGGGGATCTTCAGTAACGTTTAGCGAGTCAGGTGGCCCCAAAACCAGAACGTTTAAGAACTGCTGTCGTGAATTCCTGTCCCAGCCGTGAGGCCGGTGGGTGAAGACGTGTGTCCTCAGATTCCATTGGTGTTGCCGACGTCCCTCCATGTCAGCCGCACCGTCCGTCCCTGCCGGCCACACACCAGGCAGCCTGCGCCCTTCCAGCCTCGCCGCTGGCGGAGAGCTTTCTGTCTTTGCTGACGGTAGAAGATACCACCTCGCTGTAGTTAGATTCACATCTGCCTTGTGGAGTTGAGAACCCAAGATATGCTCTTTTCAATGAACTCTCTGTCTCTTCCTTGCCATTTGTCACCAGATGGCCTGCTGCTTGCTGAGTTTTAAGTGCTCTTCATCCGAGGAGGCCGCAGTCACAGGGGCGCTGCCTCTCCCTGCTGCCGGTCTGTTCCAGGACCCCAAGCGCGCTGTCCCCGCATCTGCCATAGCTGGGGGGGAAGAGCCCCACCGTCTGAGTTGCAGGTGGGACTGGCCGCCTTGCTCAGGTGTGCGACTCCCAGAGAAGGGAGGATGGGAAGGCTGAAACAGGAGCAAAATGTTCTCATTTTGGAAAGGAGATTGAGCTAGAGGAACTGTGAGGTTCTTTGGGGTGCACCTGACAACCCCAAGGTCACGGCAGTGCAGGCAGAGGGGACTGGGGATGGCACTGTTGGTTCATCAGCAACCGTCCTGCAAGAAAGGTGAGGCACACACTGTTCACAAAGCATCAAGGGGCATCCTGAGAGCCCTAAGTGACACAGGCACCAGCTGGAGCCAGGATGGTGGTGACACACCCACCCAAGGCCACCATGGGAACCCAGGCTCGGTCCAGCCTTCCCACCACCCCACGCCCAAAAGGGATGGATCCGTGGCATTGAAAATGCCGCTAAACATCCGTGTGGCCCCCGTACGTGCCCCTCCATCGTGTCTCATTTCAACCACAGCCACGCTGGGCAACGCTGCCCGTCAGTAAAGGGAAGCGTGGCTGCCTGTCACTGGGCTGGACGACGTGGGCGTCCCCTAACAGGGCCTAGGTCTGTGCCGCCACGTGCTGGCAGGCGGCCTGCTGGCCTCCCCCAGTCCCCCAGGGCCGCACCTGCACTTCCCTCCTTCACATCTAACTCCCCAGCCTAAGGATGGTCTTCCCAGCGGTTCCGGGTATAGCCGGCCTGGCGCGGGGACACAGCCCTGCTGTGCTGGTGACGCTCACATAGCCAGGACTCAGCTCCGTGAGCAATCCCAATCCCTGCACCTCCCACCCCTTCCCCACACCCTGGGTCCCCGAGGGCTGAAACGAGTGTGGTTGTTTCCTGGCACTTTTTCTTGCTCCTTTGAAGGTTCTGCAGGAAGAGCCTCACGAGTGCAGGAGGGCGTCCGCAGCCTCAGAACGCCCCCCACCCCGCCCCTGCATGTGGGAGGCCCCGCCGCCTGCCTGGCCCCACTCCAGCGGGCTTACGCAAAGCCTGGCCATAGCCCCGGCGAGCCAGCATATGGCTTCTGAAACCCAGACACTGCCTCAGAGACTCCTGGAAAGAGCCAACCACTCAGAGCGCTCATATATTCCTCCCTGTTTCCACGCGCAGAGAAATCAGGGACACACACGTGTGTACGACTGAGGACTCCTGATGCGTGTGCACCGCTGGGCGGTGAGGACTCGCAGCATGGCTGCGCCATCAGCCATTTTCACCCTTTCCTGTTGCTCAGAGTAGCGGTGACAGCTGTCACCGATCTCGTCCTGGCCCCAGTAGGAAACCCCCATCCCCACCCCCAAGCGGGAACCCTTGCTGACCGGGAAGTATTCCATGCTCAGGGGCTCCTGACTGGCCAGCTTGGCTGTTCACCTAGTCACACACTGCTATTCCAGAAGCGCTTCCCGAGTGCCCACGTCCACCCTGCAGGCGGCGCTGGGAAAACGAGTGGGGGCCCCAGACTCTGTGTTTTCCAATGGGAAACCAGTTTCTCGTCTCCTAGACTCTGCGGATACCTGGCTTGGATGACACTCTGCAGCTGTCCGTCATCTGGTTTCGTAGGATCACTGGTGTGTGTGTGTGTGTGTGTGTGTGTGTGTGTGTGTGTGTGACAGGTCGTATTTAATATCACGGGTTGAACTGTGTCCCCCGAAGAGATGTGGTGAAGCCCTGACCCTGGTGTCCCTGAACAAGGTGCCAGGAAATGAGGTCTCAGCTGATGTCACAGAGCTGCGATGAGGTCGTTAGGGGGAGCCCTGGTCCACACGACCCGTGTCCTTGTAAGAAAAGGACGCTGGGAACAGACTGCAGGAGGACGGCGGTGTGAGGACAGGAAGAGACTGTAGTGGCACAGCTGCAAGCCGGGGGACGGGCACGTCAAGCACGGTGGCCGCTGCTGGGAGCTGAGAGAGGCCAGTGGGCGGCACCCTGGTCTCCGAGGAACGCGGACCCGCCCACACCTGTTCTGGATGCCTGGCCTCCGGGGGCTGAGCTCGCGTCTCTGGTTTGAACCTGGCCGTGTTACGTTCACCTCTTGGACGATTTTCACACTTTTGGAGGATTCTACCTCCTTGCCAGTTTTAATGATTTCATCGGGCTGCACAATGGAGCATTTGGCACAGAAGGGAGGCCTGGGCGGGTTCTGGAAGGGCCCGTGTGGCGGCCACCGCCTTCCTGGGCTTGGCGGGACGCAGCCCCTTCTCCGTCTTCTGCGGACAACCGTCAGCCACAACCCCTTGTCCAGCAACCTCCCTACTCAGCATTTCGGACCCCTCTCTTCTGCCAAATCCCCCCCTGCAGGACCGTGTTCTCCTCGGACGTCCCGTTGCCTAGGAGACAAAGCCGTGACGTTTGCTGCCACCGGGTGGAGGGAGGGGCGACTCTCTGGGACCGGGATTTCTGCAGAGGGCCCGCGCACGCGCGGGCAGCTCCTTGGGATTTTTCCCATGCCACATCACAAAGGACAGCCGGTGGGGACAAAAGTGCGCTGCGCGAGCGGGCCACAGGGCTTTGTCCTGGAGGCCAGCCGCGCCGAGGCCCGGGCGGCCTGCGTCATTCCGGCCGGTTGAGCCCATTGTGCTGCCTTGCGCAGAGGGCGGCCCTGGGGGGCGTGGGCGGGCTCATCAGCAGTGCCCAGTCGCGCTTCATGTTTACACACTGCGGGTTAACGTTTCCCAGGTGGTCCAGAAGGGCGGCGGCGGGCGGGCAGAATTTCCTCCCTGACAACAGTGCGGTAAACGCAAGGGGACAGCTTTCAATTCAAGGACATCCGCCTCCTGAAACAGTCTGAGTGAGCGGATCGGAAAGCAGCCGGGACGCCTGACACCCGGGGAGTGCTGTGTGCGGCTCATGGGGTCCTCACTGAGCTCTGTCCCCTCTCTCTGGCCGCACAGAAGTTTCCGCCCTGGTCCACTCTCCACCCCAGCTCGCTTCCTCAAGCCGGCAGTGCTCCTGTGAGGGGCTATTCCCGCTGGCGGTGCGGGGAGCTCCAGCGCCCCAGGGCCTCCTTGCCTAAGGGCAGTCCCCAAGTGCACCCGTTCCGTTTCAAATTCCTTGGTTTCACAGTTTTACAAGGTCCAGATTTCTAGGAGTCCAGGCATGAAGCCACTCCGTGGTCAGTCCTGACCGTGGATTCAGCAAAGCGAGACCGCAGAGAAGCATGCTGGTGGCCTCTCTGAGTCACTGGGGTCTCGGCGAGTGGAAAGCCAAGGGAGTGACGGACCTCACCGGGGCCTGGGCCTCCCTGGACAAAGTGAGCAGCGTGGCTGGCAGTCATTCCCTCCTGCCTCAGCACGTGCTGAGCTCCACATAGCCTCCCAGCAATCGCCGGGGCTGTGAGCACATGCTGGAGGGACAGAGCACACGGGAAGCCTGGCAGGGGACACGCAGACTTCCCTTTCTTGCAGGAAAGAGCCTGGATGCTTCTCCCGGATGGAACTCCACATGCTGCTGCATCCCCGTGGCCTGGCCCTGCCGTCAGAGGGCTCAGAAAGATGAAAGATGAGCTCGCCTCGGGGAGGAGGAAAGAGGGCGGCTGGGGCCAGGGCCAGCCGCTGCTCACAGCGCCCAGCTCGCTCCCTGGGCACTATCTGCCTTGTTCGCTCACCCAGCACCTGCCCCTCCCCTCCCTGGGGAGCCTGTTCAAGCCCAGAGGGGCAGGCCCCTGGGGCCCAGGACTCTGGAGGGGGGGGAGCAGGGGAGGAGGGCAGACTCTGTGGGGGGGCCCACTCTATCTTCTGTTGCATTTAATTTTTACTCAGGCACACATTGCTTCTCTCTTAAGCCTTTTTAAATATTTTAATTGATTGTTGGTTTTTAGTTTGACGTTCTCTAGAGAGAATGTGAACATAGAAACACGATTCTATCCAAGTGCCTTTGGCTGGGGAAGCCTGAGGTCTCGGGCCCTGACCCTGTGATGTGGGCATGTGCTGAGTGGGAGGTCCGTTCGGGAACCGGCCGTGGGTGTGGGTTCGGGCTGCAGGTGGGAACAGGCGGCCCAGGCTTGCTGCTCTCCGGTGGTCCCTTGCTCTTCGCTCGGGGCTGGGGTGGGAGGCCGACCAATGAAGACAAAAAGATGGGTCACTGAGGTGGGAAAGCTGACCACAGGTGAGGTCAGTCATGTGCTTCACATAATCCGAATGGCAAGAGGCCGTGAGCAGAGACGCAGTTTCTGTGAGTCCTAAATGCCCTTTTCCCGTTTGGGAAACCACAGTGACATGTGCTGACTCACCATGACGCCGACTGTGTGTGGCCTCAGGACCAGCCGTGGGCACCCAGGCCCCACGGTGTTCCCGGGTGAGTCTGTGGTGGGGTGTCCAGGCAAGGCCAGCATCTGGGTCTGTGGGCGCGGGCAGGCAGACCACCTGCCGCCGGGCTCGGTTCACACCGTCGGCCCCCAGGGCCTCAGGCCTCTGCTCTCGGCCTGAACCCCGCAGGTTGTCCTGGTCTCCAGCCTGTGGACAGCAGCCAGTGTGACTGCGCGGCCCGCAGGGACACCAGCTCTCCTGTGTACACGATCCCCTGCTGGGCAGTTTCTCCGGAGGCCCTGACAACGTGCTCATCCCCGAGACCAGGCCTGTGAGTGGCCAGCACCTTTCTGCCAAGACACCCTGAAGGGCACCGTGGGCTGCTGCTGCCCCACTGCCAAGATGAACAGCAATGGCAGTTGTCACAAATGGTCCCTTGTGTGGGTTGGGGGGAAGTACTCTGTAAAGTACCCGGTGCAGCGGCACTTCCCAAATGTGACACTCACTGAAGCCCCTGAGGAGCCCCGCCAACAGAGCCCCAAGGCCCCAGGTGTGCTGACTCGGGGTGCTGGGCCTGCCCAAGAGGTCTGGGCGGCAGGGGGTGCTCAGCAGCACAGCAACTATGCTCCCAGCCTCTGTCTCCTTCACGGCACTTCCTGCGTGCTGGTGTTGGGGATGAAGGCCTTGGAATTACACTCTCACTTCCAGGCTCCGTAGGTGTGTGCACGGTGGTATACTCACACACCGCAAGTGTGTGCATGTGATGTACAGAAGTTTATGTAAGTCTTTCAAAGGTTTTGTTTTTAGAGAGGTGGGAGGGGACGGAGAAAGTTGAGAGAGAAATATGGATGTGAGAGAGAAGCATCGGTCGGTTCTTTCTCTCACACGTCTCGCCCAGGGACCCAGCCCTCAACCCAGGCATGTGCCCTGACCGGGAATCGAACCGGCGACCCTTTGCCTTGCGGGATGGTGTCCAACCCTCTGGGCCACCCCAGCCAGGGCAGTGTACATGAGTTCCATAGACACAGCGGGCACAAGGCACACTATGGACAGTAACGATAAAGCACGCAGCACTCTCTGTGCCAACTTCCTCACAGCGAGTCGATGCCCCTGGCGTGTTCTCACTGATCCTGTCGGATCCCCCGGAGCTGGCCGGCCGGGCGCGTGCTGCCCCTCCTCCCTGTGACCATGCTGTCGCCGCGCCGGTTCTCGATCCCCTACACGCCTCCCCCTCACCACACACAGTGTGCCACCTCTGCATGTGACACCGAGGCCACCTCTGCCCGCACCACACACCTTTCTCCCCTGCTCTCTCCAGCGGAGGGCATCGGCAGAGCAGTGAACCCAGCCTGGCGTGCAGCATCCGCCCGTGCCTGCGGTGTAAATCCTGCCGCCGCGGCTGGTGCTGGGCTGCCCCATGCATGGGTGTGGAGACGGGCAGAGGGGCCTGTCCTCACCTGGCCCCGCTGCCCGTCGCAGACCCGGTGTGAGGCACCTCCGAAGCAGGGGAAGTGTCACTCGTAGTGACACTGTCAGGGAGTGGGGCATCCTGAGTATTTCTTACATTTTAAAATAGAATGTGTTTAGTTGGGAGTTTACAGAATTTAAATTTAACAGTGGTTGTGTTAAGCAACAGGCTTGTCAAAAATCCCGAAACTTTAATGAAATGATTTTGTTGCTGCTTTTGAAACAATTCGGGGTGAGCAGGGGGAGGGACAGAAGGCACAGAGACACAGCAAAACGTGAGATGTCATGCCGAGTCCCTTGCAACACCTTTACGGGAAAAGGTCTTGGGAAATCACAAGGGGAATGGTTTGAAATTTCTCCCGTAACAAGTGACTCTGTCTCTGCGGAGAAGGGCCCACAGCGCCCAGCCCAGAGGCACCTCTGATGGACATGCCGGGTCCCTGTGAGGCTGCCGGGAGCTGGACCACGAGCCACCCTGGTTCACGATGGTCGCCTTTTCCCCCAGAATGCCCCAGTGCCACGCATGTCAGAAAACACATCTGAGCCTCGTCTCCCCAGTCATTCCAGTCCCGGGCAGAAGGCTGTCAGGGTGTGTCGAGTGGATTTGGCTGCTGACGGGGCTGGGAGCAGCGACAGGGACACGCTGCATCCTCCGCTCACCACTGTCCTCTGCTGTGACATGAGCACCCGGTGCCGGCACAACTGCAGGGCTGAGACCTGCGTGCAGCTGGAGGTTGGGGTGTCTCCCCACCTTCCCGATATGCAATGGCCCGAGGTGCGGGGGGTGGGGCGAGTGATGCTGCCTGCCTCCCATCCTGCCCCGCATGTTCCCTCCGCTCATGTCCCCTGCGTCCTTGCTGGTGACACCCCATACCCAGTACCTTACGTCTCTGGGCTTCTCACCTAGGCTGAGAGG
Source organism: Tonatia bakeri (assembly GCA_004024845.1). NCBI lineage: Eukaryota > Metazoa > Chordata > Mammalia > Chiroptera > Phyllostomidae > Tonatia > Tonatia bakeri. Next base: position 89,877 of record PVIA01004314.1, read on the forward strand.
AGGATTAAAAGAGAAAGTCCCCAGTGCCGCTGAGCTTCCTGGTACAGGACGGCAGCACCAGTGACCAGCCCCGGGCTCTAGGAAGATCACATTCTCCATTTAGTGCTGAGAGTCTGACCTCTGCCCTTCAGCCAGCACAGGCTCTGCGGGCCAGAGCTCCAGGGACACTGGGCCACCCCCGCTGTTTCACCATACCTGCCGCCCGTCACATCACTCCCTCAGATGCTCAGCTAATAAATACCCCCACGGACTGCATCCCGGCCTTCCTCCCTCAAGCTGGGGCATGTTCATGGGGCCCTGTGTGTGCTGGGATCCCATGTGAACTGTCTCTTTTAGTCCCCACCACACAGGGACATAGGGCTAGGTGTCCTACATGTGGGGGCGTTAGGGTCAGGGTGTGAGTGACCGGCCCAAGGGCCCTCCCTGTGTGAGGGGGGAACAGAGCCAAGTCAGGCTCCCAGGCTTGTCGTGCCCTTGAGGACCCAAGTGATCCCTTCGATTTCCTGCGTCTTTGGATGTGTGACTGAAGTTCAGGTCCCCACTTTTACCCTCCCAAGCCCTGCTGTACTCGCTGCCTAGGGTTTCCCAAGGCCTGAGTCGGCCATCAGGATGACTGGGCACCGCCACGGGGATCGGGGAGCTGCCTCTCCTCCCAGGTCCCCACCTTGCCGTGCTTGTGACCCTGGGGTTGACCACGGGCAGCACTTGGCTTTGGCAACGGGGCCACACAGGGGAGGTGCCCGCTCCTGGCCCTGGGTGCCCGGAAGGTGGGCACCCGGAGGGAGGCCCGGCCCCACACAGCAGCTCTGGCTCACGCGACTGGTGTCACGTTAGCACTAAGTGAGGCGCTCAAGGAGGAGAGGATGGGTTGTGTCTGGGGTGGTGTCACATCATTAGTAACACAGGGAGCCCCTGGGGGGGTGGGGAGGGGGTGCACTGGGCAAAGGGAAGCCGGTTTAGTTGAAAGAGAAAGGGGAAGAGTGCAGGGCACACCGTCTGGGGGGAGGCTGTGCGGCCGGATTGTGCCAGCTTCCCTCTCGGTTTGGAACGACCTCCTCCGATATGCTCCTGGGCCAGGTTTGATTGGGGGGACGGACGGTGGATGGGTCCAACTCTGGCCCCAGATTTGTCCCGCCAGCGGAGGGTCAGGATGGAAACGAGTACAATGGAGCAAGGGCGGTGTCTGCCCACCATCCCAATCAGGGCGGAGGGGTCCGGGCCCAGGCACCTGGCTCCCCCTTGGAAGCCACGTGCCTAGTGGGTCCCTGAGCCGGAAGCAGAGCCCAGGCCTGTGACCAGCCGTGCTCGTGCCCCTCCCCCACCACTGCAGCCTCAGAAGGTCCTGAGCCCGGGCTGTGAGGTCCCAGAGCCAGGCCCTGGGGAGCAGCGGCTCTGCCCCAGCACGCAGCTGCAACACTGGTCAGGTCAGGATGGTCTGGGCACGACCACCCCTGCCTCCCCGGTCCAACCGATACCGGGAACGTTCGTCCAGTGCCAGCCGGTGGGCAGGCACCTCATCACTCCAGCACACCTTCCCCGGGGGCCGTGCACACCAATGTCCCGGGGAGCCATGCGTGGCCTGTTCCTTCTAAGTGTCACACAGGCACCGATCCAAATGCCCTATGCCCCACCGTACGCTGCCAGGAAGGGGGACCCAGCTGGGCAGGGACTGGCTTGGCATTTTACACGGGAAAAACAAGATGAGAGAAGGCTCCTGTCTGTTGGCCTCCCTGTGTGGACCCGGCAGAAGCCCAGCCCCACACGGGGCTGGGCTCTGTCCCTGTTCCCCGAACACCCGGTCCTTCCCAGACCCTGCACCCCACCTCCCACAGCTGTGCCTCTGTGCCCACAGAACTGAGGAGGCTGGAGGGGCCCGGACACCCCAGCTTCAGGAGGACTCGGGGGTCACAACCCACCAACAGCCGTCCCAGCCCGACACCCAGGAAATCCAGGAATTCAGGTTTGGACAGCTGTAACCATACATCTAAAGCAGGAGGGGAAGCCACTCCCGTCCTAAGGGACTTGCCCTGTCCCAGGCCACGTGTCCTCGCCTGCTGTGACAGTCTTCTCACAGGTCACTGATGTGGCCATGGGCCTGGACCTGCTGGGCCAGCCTCACCTCCCACCTGGCGTGGCTGCAGAGGGGCACTGTGCACACCAGTCCTGACTGCCCCCGGGGTGCAGGGACACTGGGCACGGGGGCAGGGCCTCAGCTCACTCTCCAGAGGCCAAATGACAGCAGCCAGGGACACCCTGGGGCCACAGCTGCTGCCACCGCCACCACAAGATGGCGTCATGCAGAAGAAAGATGGGGGATCATCCCTGGTGTGCGCACTAGTGTGCGTGCACCAGCTTCCCAGCAACACACGGAGCAGTGTCCACTCGTCACTGGGAACAAAAGCTCAGGGGCGGGGGCATCATTCGTCTCTCCCTGCAGCCTGTCATTCTCCAGGAAACCTAGGCTATTATGGGCCGAGGGAGCACCGGTGGGGTTTTCTAAGTGGCGTTCTGAGAGGGAGGGGTCGACAGAGGAGTGAGGAGGTGGCAAGGTGCCGCCTGAGTGGCCACTTTGCAGGTCTGGCTCCACCCACCTCAGCCCAGGCACGTGCTCCCCACGGCCACTACCCCCAGCCACCACTGCCCGTCTGCAGAGGGGTGATGCGGTGGGACTGTGTGCAGACCACGGAGGGAAGGCCCTGTCCTGACAGCCGCCGTCTGTCCTGGCCACACTTCAGTGAGCTTTTGCCAGCAAAACCCCGGCTGGAGGCTTGGAACCTCATTCCCGACCAGTGGCTTGGACCTCATCGTCCCCCAGGGTCCTGAAGCGTCGAGGGGAGGCAGCAGCCTGACCTGGGCACAGTTCAGGATCAGTCACCAAGGGTTCGAGGGTGCTTCCCAGGCCCATGGGGTGGGGAACAGTGACAACAACTTGTAGCCCAGTGAAGGCCTGGCCTGGACCATGCCGTCCTGTCTGCCATCAGCTGGGACCCCAGGGAAACGGCAGGTGAGACGGGAGTTGCACGAAAGGCCTGGTCTCCACGTTAAAATCATAAGTAAACCTCACCAGTGCAGTGGGGTGAGATGCAGGTGCAGGCCCACCACCACCTCCACGGGGGGTTCCAGATGCCCCTGCTGCCCTGAACCCGGGCACAAACGGTGCAAACCCGACACAGACACTCAGAGCAGGACGATGACGGGGAGCCCCCACCACCTATTTGACTCTGAGGTGCAGATTCACCGTGGGGTCCCAACTGGCCAGTAAGGAAGGTTAATGGGAGGTTGTAAAAGCATCCAGGTAGCTGCGTTTGGCCCCAGGAGTGCCCCAGTTTAGAGAGACTTTTGACCATCCCCCAAACTATCAGGAACAAGCCCCAGCAGCAACCTCCTGTGGCTGCGGGGCTCCTGTGCTCTCGGACTGCGGACAGCCTTCCACTGGGGAGCAGGCGCCACACTCAGCCTGTCCTCTGAGAATGGCGGGTCTCCCAGCAACACGTGGGATGAGCCAGTCAGACCCCTTTCCCGGGATGGGGCTCGGCCTGGGAATGGCGTGGGCATGAGAGCTGTCACCGCACAGATGTGTCTCTGAAGGGACAGTGAACATTTTCTGCCCTCTTTTTAGTTCCTTTCTTCCTGTTTTGTTTGTTTGTTTCTTTGCCTTCATAAGCTACAGGGAACAGTTAAATTTCAGGGAACTGAGAGTTCACCTGACCTGGTCCCTTTGCCCGAGGTCCTGCCACCAACGTTAGAAGCGAAGGCCCGGCCCACAGCACTGGGCCCTGCCTCACCGAAGCGCACTCATCCGGGACCCTGAACGTAGAACGGCCCAAGTGACTCCCACACAGCTCCATGTCTGACGCCCAGAGCGGAGCAGTGGGGGAGAGACCACATCAGATCTCTCTGCACAGAGAGACGGGAAAGGAGAGGTGGATGGATGGAGAGACAGACAGCAGAGACAGACAGCAGGTGACGGATAAATGACAGGTGGACAGATGGATGCAGAGACGGGTGGCAGGTGATAGGGAGGGAGGGAGACGGATCGACGGTAGATTGGTGAGACCATCAGTTCTCTGGTCATCCCGCTAAATTTCTCTCCACACAGCGATGGAAGGCAGATGGACAGATGGACAGGGGCAAACACAGCCCGTGTAGATGTGCACGGATAGGACCAGACAGCACTCATGGCGGAGTGTCTATCTCTGCACACACACTTCATGAGAGAAATGTATTTGGGGCCCAGTGCAAGTTTTGGTAAAACTCCTACAAGCCTCTGCCGGGGTCCTGGACATACCCCCCACGGGCCGAAGCGGGAAACCTGTCCTCAGATCTCCACCCTCTGGCTTTCCGCAAGTCCTACGATCACACCGAGTGTCGGGAACCCATCACCCTCAAAATAAAGTGTGATGACAGAGGCATATCGTTCTCTGCGGCACTTAACAGAATGAACGACTTCAAAGCAAGAAAACCTTTCCTATTGTGGAAGTTGTTCCCGGCTCGTTGCACACAAATTCTATTCCATCCATCCATCCGCCCCTCACTCACTGAGATCAGCCTCGAACTCCCTGAGCCACTGTCTCGTGCCAGGCACTCTTTCAGGGACGGTAACGAAAGCATCTGCCTTTACGGAGGGCTCACGTTGGATAAATGCTTGTTTTTAAAAAAGCAGTTTGCAAAGCATTTTTACATCCACTGCTTTAGGAGAAGCTCAGCACCAATCTGGGAGGGGCCTGGCTCATCGCTCAGCGCTCAGCACTGGTCACCGCAATGCCAGCCCCAAACTGGGAGGTTACCTGGGTTCCACTCTGTGGGTCTCCGGGCCCACCGTGGCTCAGCGGACCTGCCCCGGCTGGCTGGTCCGGCTTGGCGCCTTGGCTGTCGGCTGAATTCCCGCTCACCCCACGCAGTCTCCTGGGTGCCTCTGAGGGTCAGAGGCTGATGGCACGTTCCTCCCACAGCGGGGCATCGTGTCGGCCGAGAGGGTCCAAGGAGCACACAGGGGTCACCACAGCCTCCTCCCAGAGCTGCCCATGGGCACTGCCACACCATGAGGCAGAGGGCAGGGACATAGTCCTGTTACAGGCGATGAAAGGACAGGATTAATCACCCGGCCGCCTCGCCTGGACAGGTGGTGATACCCCAGGGTCACAGAGGGGACACCAAGTCCCCGAGAGCTGAATGGTTTGCTCCAGCTCCCATGCCCCTGTGTTGGCACCAGGCCCGAGGCCTCCACGCACGTGCATTAGTGACCACATGGCCCGAGGTGTCCCCTGGGCACCTGCCATCCACAGCTAACAGGCCACCTTGACCACGGAGTCGCCCCAGTGCTTCGATTCTGGAAGGACTGTCCCAGGCTCTGGCCAACAGGGCTTGTCCCCTCCAGTCTGCGAGCACTCGGGACTCTGGGGACTCAGGTAATTGCAGGAGGTGCCGGAGACACAGGCCGAGGGTGGACGTATGGATTTGCGGTAAACCACAGCCCTGGCGTCCCCGGGGCACGGGGCGGACACGGGAGCGGAAACTGGAGCCCAGGCGGTTCAATATCCTCCTAGTTCAAGGGCCTGCAGGGAAGCGGAGCTGACTGGAGGGCCAGCTGCACTCGCAAACCTCTGCCTGCGGGGTCCTTCCGCAGAGGACCAGGGCCGCAGCCTCCAGGGAGTTACAGATGTGCACCACCCACGGGCACTTTGCCTGATTGGGCGGTGAGGTCTGCGGGGAGAGGGTGTTTCTGCTAAGCAGGGTCGTACCTCCGCCCACAGCACCTTCACCCACCTCTCCCGGCTCTGGGCTGACCAAGTGCAGGGAGTCGGTCCAGTCACCTGCCCGCAGTCTCTGCCCCGCGGTCACACATAGCTGGACTTCCCCTCCCCACTCCCCCCGCCCCCGCCCCCGCCCTGTGCCTCTGGGCTGCCCCGTTCACACCTGTCTGGGCCGTTGTCCGTTGTGTGGCTCATGGGAGCAGCCTTCACAAATGCCATCCAGTGGAACTGCGTTCCAGCTGATGAGTAAGAACCGACCCATTCATGCTCCGGGCAAATTCTCAGCCTCAGACCGGAAGCCAGACATGGGGCTTTAAAAACTGAAACCAGCACCCTCCCCCTGCCCTTGCCCCCCCACGAAGTTTCCCAGGGACCAGATTCCAGGGAGGCAGTGAGTGGGGCACATGCAGTGCTGAAGGCGTGGCTTCCTGGGGCCCCGCCCACAGGCGCACTGCTTTCTGAGCTCCAGTTTCTTCTGCTCTTCTGCTGAACTGCCCTTCCACCTGATTTCAGAAGACACCCTAATTGCTTGCAACAATTAGCGTCTCATGCTTTTAAGTTGTTTTTCTAAACTAGAAAAGCTTTACTTATTCACATGTCAACTCACCCAGCTCTCATGCGTGCATTTCGCCCGTGGCCCAGCGCTGGTCTGCTCGTCGTCTGAAAAGCTCACGTTCCAGGCTCTCCTGTTATCCTGGGGCTTAGCCAACGCAGGGGGCTATGATTCTGCTTGGTGCTGGGATACTGGCAGTGGTCCGCGTGAACAGGGTCATGGGTGTAGTGGAGTGGAAAAGGCACCTCATGAGCGCCCATTTTTTTGTCCAAAGCCACTCTGCCCTCTCGGATGACCACAGACGTTATTGAGGGTTGTGCTAATGGATGGGGCATGACTGTAGTCACAGCAGCTCAGACTCCCTGGATGCGCCCTCACGTGTCCAGGCTGGGGGGCGGGGGCTGGAGACCTCACCCGTTGTTTCTCTGACCAATCACGTCATTCTGACAGTTGTGGCAGGTGTTTCAAGGCTGGAGTTGGGACGAAAGCAGTATGACAGCTCAGGCCCGTTTCCTAAAGTAGACCACAATGTATAGGTGTGGGCTGTGTAAGCTTTGACATTCTAACACAATTAGGAAGTGTAAACACTTAGAAAATGGCTTGGCCTCCACTCCCAAGAAACCAAATGAATTCTTCTCTAAGAACTGTGAGTCCTAGGCAGCCGTGCCCAGGTGCTGTCCTGGTGCTTCTTCTATCCTAAGCCCTTCCTTGTTTCACCAGCTTTAATAAATGTACTTTCAAAAAAAAAAAAAAGCCCTGGCTGGTATGGCTCAGTGGATTGAGTGCCAGCCTATGAACTGAAAGGTCTCTGGTTCGATTCCCAGTCAGGGCACAAGCCTGAGTTGTGGGCCAGGTCCAAGGTTGGGGGTGTGTAAGAGGCAACCACACATCGAGGTTTCTCTCCCTCTCTTTCTCCCTCTCTCCAAAAATAAATAAAATCTTTTTAAAAAATTGAGTCCTGTGAAACAAAGACCTCCAAATACCTAAAACTTATCAATTACTTGAAGATTTGCCATGATATAAGATGTTCCCATCCCTAGGGCATGCATATGTTATTTACACACTCATAAGCCTTCTTAGTTTTGCATCAAAGTTAGCAGCTGCAGAATTGGACAGTGACGACCAGCTCTGAAAGGCACAGGTGAACTAGGCATGACCCCGTGTTTTCCTTCAGTCTCGTCCGAGACTTCAGGGGTGGACTCTTCAACTAGAAGAAGATGAAGCTCATTAAGTTACTTTTGCTGTGAATAATTCCCTTAGTATTGCTCAAAATTAAGGTGGTGATTCACCCCAAACAGCCATGCAGAGAGGACACGATGATTGACAAGTCTGAAATGATTCTCCAACACTTACACGTATCCTAAAAATGTTTTCCGAGACGGTGATCACAACGTGCCTTTTCCTTTACAGTCTGCGGTTTTGATGTTCCCATCTGGCACTGAAGTCCTGAAATATCAGCACTCTTGCTGATGTGCTCCAATTATACCACTGTCTAAGAAAATTAAAATCTGAATTATTTACATTTCAAAGTCAGGATCATTGACTCAGTTACTCCATTTTATGCAGAAACGATGGGCCAATATGCTGTCTGATTTTACACACACACAAATTCTCCTCTTGTTATAAGAGAGCCGCTGATAACTTTTGCTACAAATGCCACATAATGTACCATTTACATTTTTATAGATGCTCACTTTTCCTGATTTCATTATTATATTTAGTTGTATATATATTTTTAATTTTCTTCTTCTTTTTTAAAATTTTATTTTAATGATTGTTCAAGTACAGTTTTCTAATGTAACTATTTTTGTTTATGTGCCAACAATATTGGAGTGAGAATATGTTCAATGTTTAGAAATAGTAGAATGATAATATGTAAGATATCTATCATTCACACTTTACTTAGCGTTCTTAATAACTTAAGGAACAAGATAAAGATACTCCATCACGTTTTGTGACATGCACTGAAATACCTGCAGGAAACTCAGCAAGTCGGTCCTTCAGGGGGCCATTTATGATCTGGACACTTTGCCTGCAATTGAGGGGCACCCTCGCTAGGGGCGCTGTGGTGCCAGAAGCCCCTTCCCCAGAGGACTTGGGTGTTCCCATCCAGCTTTGCAGTTTCAATGAGGATACATCTCAAGGATCTGAACTTACTTCTTCTGACGTTGCCAAATTTAAAACAGTGACAGTGACAGCATTTATCATCCAAATACTTTTCTGCTTGTTCTTTTAGCAGCGGCCCCAGTAGACTCCCAACTTAGCCATGAGATTGCGTCTGAATTGCTTATTTGGGGCCTGATCTGGCTTTCCAGAACACAGCTGGAAACCTCCCTCAGAAAGATTGCTGTGCTTTTTTTGCAGCGATAATACAAGGGGTTTCTGCACAGAAAGCTGGCGAGTGGAGGGGGGACTGCCCGCCGACCTCTGAGCACAGCAGCTCCAGTGAGGACACTGTCCAGTGTCCCTACCAGGTGTGAGGGACCCTCAGCCAAACCCCACTTCCAATGAGGCCACCCTATGCTTGTTGCAAACGGAAGGAGGGGACCAGGACAGCTCACACATCGGAAGGTAACTGAAGGGACACGCCTGTCCCCGAAAACCATCAGCAGCTGGCAAGAAGGAGCCCAGCTGCCCAGAAACGCTCAGGCCTCCCCTGAGCCTCTCCTTCAGTCCCAGAAGTAGGAGGCGCGGGAGCAGCTCCGAGAGTCCCTGGTGCTGGTGAGATCTTTCCTATAGAGAGGGCGGCCTGGGTGCCCTGCAGGGCAGGTCCCTGGCTGTGCCCCTCGGGTACAGTCCCTCTGCTCCCAGTCCTGCAGCAGGGACGTTCTGCGGACAACACAGGCAGTGCACAGAGGAAGGCACCTGATACTTAGGAGATTTGTATTAAAACTGCCAGTTGCACCCTGGCTGGTGTAGCTCGGGCTGTGAACCAGGCATTGCAGGTTCAATTCCCAGTCAGGACACATGCCTAGGTTGCAGGCCATGTCCCCCAGCAACCGCACATTGATGTTTCTCTCTCTCTTTCTCCCTCCCTTCCCTCTCTAAAAATAAATAAATAAAATCTTAAAAAAAAAAACAAAACTGCTAGTTGCCTACGTTTGTGTTTTATAGCCTCGGTTTTCCTTTTTCTACCTAAGAGTTTGCCAGCCGATGTTTTCTGAAGCCTGCTGGACAGTTCCATTCAGGCCTTTGGGGGGATGAAGCTACGGATACTTTCGCGGTTGCCGATGTTTTAGGGAGACCCTCAGCCTGAAGGCTGACGGGAAGGGGCTGGGCTCCCCAACCGCACAAAGCCAGCTGCTGCACGTCAGCCTGGCCCCACGGCACCTCCCGGGAAGGGCCTGTCAGCCTCTGCCTGCCGTGTCTCCCGCCCCCACAAAGACTCACGCCTTCACGCCTCGCCTGGCTTTTTCCAGGTGCCGCGTGCCCACCCGTCTCCTCCAGGCCTGCACTGTGACACAGGTGACAGCCAGCAGGGAGTCCTTCCGTGTTTCTGAGTTTAACGGTGGCCTTGCTGCATCCTGGGCCACAGGGGACCCTTAAGCCCACATCCTCCCTGGATGCTGCCCACCTCCCTCCCTCCCTTCCTCTGCAGGGTCTTCACCCTTCTCACTGTCTGCTCCCCCTCCCCCATAAGGCCTCTCCTCCTTTTCTTTCTCACCACGTGGTGCTAATCGCAGTCAGTGCCTCTCGGGCGGTGTGACATCGACCCCTAGGGGACGGTCTTCTCGGTTGTCACAATGACAACCAGGAGCAGGCTGCTGACCTCCAGGAAACCCAGGGGAAGCTGCTGCAGGTGCCAGCCCACCTCTGGCTACCAAGCAGAGGCTGACCCCGGTCACCATGAACGCTGGCCCCAGGCACCCTCAGTGCACACTGAATTTGCTGGGGAGGCAGGACCCTCTGCCTGGAAGGCAGATTGCGCTTGGCTTTGAAATTCACACTAATTTGTATTACTCAAAACTAATACTGAAAAACTGAAAAGCAGAAGATGAAACCCCTGACTCTTGCAATAGAAAGCGATGTGGTGTTGTTAATATAACATAAACGAAGCCACTTTAACATGGAGCCGGAGCTGGTACAGAGACGTCCCTGCCCGTCCGATCCTCAAACTCCAGAAGTTAAAGCAGCAAAACAACCTTTTTGAGGAGCTGAGCAACCTCATGTCCCAAACCGCTGTCTGCAAAGGTGACGAGAGCAGGTGCGATGACTGGAGGACAGAGGACGGCTGGGCTGAAAACTGAAGACATTGGAGTTGGCGCCACTGTGTCCTGTCATCTGCACCAGCAGAACGCCTTCCTGCTACAGATGGAACCGTCCCCCCCGGCCCCATCTCATGAATGCCCCATCTCATGAATGCCCTGGCCTCTGTCTCCTCACTTGAACCCTGCTGGGGCTTCCTGACAAGCTGGGGTGCGGCCTGGGTTTGCTCAGGGGTTTGGGGAGCTGCAATTGTGGACACTGGGCATCTCTCTTCTCACCCCATGTCCTGTGAAGACCCTGGAGGCCCATGGAAGCCGGTCCCTGGGGCCTCCTGTCAGCCGCCTCCTCCCCCTGCCTGGCAGCTGGGGGAGGGTCTGTCACTGTGGAGGCAGCTGGTGCCTTCAGGGGCTCTGAGGGGCCCCTCTGTCTGTTTGTTTGATTAACAAAGTTTGGTTCTCTTCCCGCTTTCACTTTCCAAGGTTGTCCCAGGAATGCAGACCAGTCTTCAGAGCTAGCACCCCAGACAAGGGCTTTACTGAGAGCTGGGGCCGCTCGCCCACACCCAGGGCACCTGAGCTGCTCTGCCCATCTTCAGCCCCCACCAGGCTTTGCAGACCCAGCCAGCTCCAGGCAGATGCACGGGAGGGAGACGGACAGGCTATGGCTGCAAGCACTGCGGGTGGTCAGCACTCAGGCTGCTTTTGCGTCTCAGAGCAGCACAGCCGCCAGGCAGAGACAGCACGAGGGAAAGGGTCATTGTGTGGCTGGGAGCCGCACAGACGGGAAGGCGAGGCTGTTTTGGCGAGGTCTGGGTCGCCATATCAGGGCCGAGGAGAGTCTGCATTGCCTCATGGGTGGGAACAGCCCGGCCCTCCTGGTGGGGAGCAGAGGCAGAGCATTCATTGTCCTGTATCTGCTTGTCACAGCTCCAGCTCAAAGCCCTCCTTGCACCCCAGCCACACGGGGGTGGCATCCCAGGCCCCTCCAGCAGCCAGCCGGGTGCTGGGGGCTGAGGAGCTGAGGACTGGAGCTCTTGGCTGCTGGGAGGTGGGGGTTTCTGGACAAACGTGCTCAGGCTGTCCCTATTGGATCCTGGCGCCCCAAACCTCAGAGTCAGCAGGTCCGGCTCCTGTAAGTCACGTTGAGCGCAAACCCGCCCGACCAGCTGGTCTCCCTGGGCCACCTCCTCCCCAGCAGAGCCCTGAGGCATTCCCTCCCAGAGCAGGGACACTCTGCCCTCCCCAGGTGCACACCCTCCTTTGTCCATCCACCTGAGCAAACACAGCGCTGGCTCCTCTGGACTCTGGGCTCTGGCTGAGATGGGCGTTGGCCCGGACAAGTGCTGTGGGGACTCGGGGACAGGTCAAAGGCCATGCAGTTTACAGCCACCTGGTAAATCAGAATCCTGTGTCCCCTAACCAAGGACACTTCAGGAGAAATACACAGTCCACACTCTCCTCTCTAACCAGAAGGTACATAGTCTAAAACTACCTGCTCAGGTGAGATAACAAAACCTTGGTGCCCTTTGTGCCAGCCATGCCCGAGGGCAGATGAAGTCCAGGGAATAGATCCCACCCTGGCACACCCGCACAGAGCTGGTGACTATTCTATGGAAACCTTCCTTGGGACGCCCCCGGATGCCCAGCCGGCTGCTCCCTCTCTCTGGAGCCCGCCCGGCCTTTCTCCACTCTCTCCTCCCCCAGGCCTGGCCCTTCTGCCTTTCCCTCTCCTCACCTCCAAGGACCCTTCTTCTGCCCCCACAACGCACTTCCTGAGTCCACGCAGCCCCGCCAGTCCACTTCCACCGCCTCCGTGACTTCCCACATAAACTTCCGCTTATCATCCAAGAACCTGGCTCTGATTCTCTCTTTGTCGAACTCAAGGTCCGGGGGCCACCTTCGGTAACGACAGGGGGCTGTTTCATTGCCAGGACCCCCCAGAACTTGGTGGCCCAAGGGGTCTTTCCTTTGATCTGGATCTGAGCTAGGCCCTCGGGTGCTGGGGAGAGAGCCGCACACCTGGGCTCCAGGCACGCTGAGAGTGGAAACATTTAAGAATGGGGGCGTAACAAACGTCCAGACCCAGGGAGATTTTTTTAGTTTATTTGTATGGCAAGGTCTCCCAATGCTCCCCAGAGGAACCGTTTTGCCTTTGGAATTAAGGAGGGAAGTACGAGAGGTGGGAGAAAGCAGGGCGGGGATGGGATGGCTGCAGGGTTGACCGGGTCACTGCTCTTGGAGGGTGGCCACGCCTCCCAGGGTCACTACTGCAGCATCTCAGATGCGTGGGAAACCACATGCACAGAAACAGTGGCCAGGGTGGCCTCCGACACAGAGAGACCTCCGCTGAAGGAGTCACGGGCTCGTGGCGAGGCTGCCCATGTGACCTCCCCTGGTAAGAATTTACCATTTATTACAACACCCTGGTCTGTCCACACCTCTGACTTGCCCCTAATTGTGGGTGTGGAGGGGAGGAAAGAATTCTTTTCCTTCTACCACTCCCATACCCGGGAATACCCTGTGGGTGTGCCCTTGTGTCTGTGTGTGTGTATCACACTGATCGTGTGATCCACAGCCGAGACACACTTGGAGGTATGTCACGCCCTCTGGTGCTAATGTCACAGCAGACCAACCTCTGGAGCGGTGTGCGGTGGAAGGAGGGCAGGAAGGAGGCATTTCATGAGCGTGCTCACCTGGACACACGGAAACTGCAGGCAGGGCTTGCTCGAGGCCCAGCTCGGCCTCCACTGAAGTGGCTCTGGGCCTGGGGCGGGGCTGCGCACCGTGACCCGCCTGCCTGGGAGCTGTGCTCGGGTTCCCTGTGGGGTGACTTCCTGCAGAAGCCCTTTTCCACCCACGAGCATCCCAACAGGAATGTGCTTGGTCGAGAGTCACGCCGACCCTGACACAGGCTGCTTCACCAAGAGGCGGCTGTCCCTTGTGTGACAAGAAACCTGGAGGCAGGCGGTGGCCCTGAGCTGGCATGGGGCTCCCACGTGTCACCAGGGACCTGGCTCCTCCCCCTACCTGCCGGTGTCTGAGCAGCATCACCTCTGAGTCCCCAGGAGAGGAAGGGGCAGGAGTGCCGAGCCATGGAAGCATGCCAGTGAGACGCGCCAACATCACAGGGCCCCCTCAGACCACCTGCGACCCTGAGGCAGCTGGCAAGCAAGGCATGCCTCTCTATCTTGTGTGGGCACACTGCCACCTGGACCCAGGCGGTGGCGAGTGCAAGGACACAGAGCCAGCCTCCACCGTGTTGACAGGGTGCCCGCATTTGCAGGAATGTGGCTCTGCCGACACCAGGCAGAGTCCCCAGTCCCTGCTCCTCCCAGGAGACCAGGCTTGTCTGGAGACAGAGCCCCTGGGAGGCTGTGCCATCTGGACCCCGCCCCCCGACCAGACACTCAGGACCACGTCACAGCTGCGAACAGCAGACTCCAGACCAAGGTTGCTTCTGTTAGTCAGGGTCCACTCGGTGTGAGGCCCTCTCTCTCCCACTCTGCCCTTCCCCACCCTGCACCAGTGGCACCACTGCTGTTTCACCGGCCAGAGGACTGGGCTCAGACAGCTCCGACCTCTTACACCCAGCCCTGCAGTGTGGGACACCGAAAAGCCGCCACTGAGTCCCAGAGACATGGCAGCGCCCGCCCCTCCTCCCCGGCATCGGCCCTGGGTCTGGTCTGCTCCATGCGCCCGAGCGTGGGCGGCTTTGCCGGGCGCTGTGGCTGGTGTGGCTCCTCCCTTTCTCGCCATGACGCCCAGTTCCGCCAGCAGCATTCTCTAGAACTTAACATTTGTTAGCGATCTGGGGAAACCTCAAAGCAGGGAAGAGGACAGAACCCACACGAGTTCTCCCTAGTGCTGCTCCACAAGTCCAGCAGACACGCTCCGAGGAAGGTGCCCCTTTAATGGAACCCTCGGGAGCGGCTGGGAGAGCCTCTGGCTTGTGGGTCAGATGGGTGCTATCGTGGGTCATAGATGCCTGCTGGGCCGTCACAGCCAGGCCCAGGCCGAGAGTGCTGGCAGTGGAAGGCTGACCTGGGCCCGAGACCGCCCTGGCCACTCTTTCTGTGCAACCAGGTCCCCACGCCTCTGAGATGCCCGCAGTGGCAACCTGAGGTGGGGGTGGGGGCGTGGCTGCCTTCCCAAAGCAGCAACCTGGCCAACTCTCCTGCCATCCCGCCCCTGCCCCACCTTCTCCCACCTCCCTGGGCTCTTCCCTTGGTCCCTCCTGACTTCCAAACGCACCACGGAGCCTGCAGAACTGTGAGTCTGGGGAGCGCTGGAGCCCTCGCTGCCCAGCACCTGCAGGTTCCAGAGGGAGGAGCAGGCGCAGGTGTGAGAGCAGGGATACAGGTCCTCCGAGGAGTAGGGGGCGTCGGTACTAGGGGGAGTAGTGATGTAGGTACTCGCAGGTTTTCACTGGACTGGCAGAATACTTTACGCCAAAACATGCCCCTTCGGCTTTGATGATTTTTTAAAAGCACAGGGATGTTCTGTAAAGGAAATCTGTATCCCCGAGCGTGGGAGGGGCCTGGCTCACCCCAGGGGAGTGCGGTCGGTGGCAGAGAGGATGGCGTGGCCCCACGGGTGTGCCGTGGGGCGTGGCTGGGCTCCCAGGACCTGCTTCCCCCACACTCTCTGCCTCTGTTCCTCACCGAGGCCCACACTGCAGGCTGCGTGCTGAGCCTTTCGGAGGAATCGCTCCTTCCCAGTGTCTCCTTTGCACACATGTTAACGAATGTCCGTTTGTTTTTCTCTTGTAAGTCCGTTCTCGTTAGCGTTTCCAGCCCATCACTTGGCAGGGGACAGGAGAACACCTCCTACAGCACTGAGCTTCCCCTGGCCAGGCTGAGTGTCCTCTTCGCGGAGGGATGGAAATGCTGGCTTTCCCTCCTTCCCTGTGGGTGATGGGTAAATGGTCAGGGTCGACTTAGCAGAGGAGCACGCAGTCAGGTGTGCACTGGGGCCGGGAAGTGTGTGTGGTCAGCTGTTCACTCCCCCTTCCCCACCCACCAAGCATCTGCCCAGGGGAGACCTGGACGGGCGACCTGGCAGATGGAGGCGCTGTGACAAGGTAAACTGAGGCACGGTGGAAACTCCAAGAGTTTCTTTTAGCAAAAGTGGATTCAAACAGGTCAGCGCCGAGCAGAAGCCGTCGTTGCGGACAGCAGGAGCTCGGGGAACAGCTTGTCCGGGAAACCGCAGAGCCAAAACGAGAATTCAGTTGACCGGCTGTTGGCTGTTTGCGATGATCTGTGCTTGGCCCTGTTCCTAGGCTTGAGGCACCTGGGGCTTCGATCTCGTTCTGCCCTTGTGTGCTGTGAAGGGAGGAGCACTCGTTCCGGGGCCTCCTCGTTTAATTAACTGACCCCCCTTTCCGCCATCTTCTAATTCACAACAGACTCTGGTGTCAGCGGCCCTGCAGGCGCCATTGGAGTGAAGCTACTCTTGGCTTGTTACAGAGTTCGAAGGTTATGAGGTCAGGCCTGTGGGAGAATTGCTTCCCTGTTTATCTCCTCGTTCATCTTGTTCTACGTCCCCAAGCGAGGCGAGGGTGGGCGGCATCCTGCTGGTGGCCGGGAACACGCACTTCAGCCCCTGGAGAGGACACGGTGCACCGCAGGGGCCCCCACGGTGCCGGCTGGGGGATGAGGCCAGGGGGCGGGGCCAGGACCTGAGCCAGGGCCCCGGGACGGAGTCCGGTTGGTAGCAGACGAATCGAAGAAGGCACCTGGCAGGGCCTCGGCCTGTTTCAGCCGAGTGGCCTGTGACTCAGTCTCCTGGGTCTGCTGCCACAGCTGCGCGTGGACTGAGGGCAGTGGGAGCTCTGGGCTGCGGCAGCAACTCCTCCCTGTTCAGCCTGGGGTGACCGTCAGCAATGCCATTACCTGCAGCCACCCGGGCAGGGACTTCGCTGTGGCCCAGAGTGGAGTCAGCCACAGGGCAGCACTGTCCTTCCCTGCATCGACCATGAGAAGCACCACATAACAAAAAGGCAGGATAGGAAAGCCTTCAGATCGGCAGTGAAGATCTGGAGCAGGGGTCTTAGGGAGCGGTCCACCTTAGGACGGCGCCTGCTACCGGGCAGAGGCCCCCCCAGTGGGCTTCCACTGTGCTCCTGCGGCCGGCGTGCAGGCCCGCGGGTCAGAGGCTGGGCATGCAGAGCCATGGCACAGGTCCTCAAAGTGTGGGTGCCATCTGGGCTGTGAGGGGGCCCGGCGTGGTCCTCTCCGGGGGGCCAAGGGCAGGGTTTGTTCCAGGTCAGTGGAGCAAGCTGACAGCGGTCAGCAGCCGTGCGAGTCGGCGTCCTGGCCGTGGGCATCTTGCAGATGGACACCGGGCGTCAGAGGAGAGTGATGGCAGCTTGCCAAGGACAGGGGCCGGCAGAGAGGGGCTCTCGGGGGTCCGGACACGGGCTTGGGCTCAGCCCAGCCACAGGCCCCAGTCTACCACCCGAACACCATCTCCCTGGCTTCCATTTTCCTCCTTTACAAATGTTTTGTTTTTTTAATTCATACTATTATTCAGTATCCGTGGGCCCATCCCTGCTGGCCTTGCACGGAAAGGACAGTGGCTGTGGGGGCTGAGGTCCACCTCTTGGGAAGCCCCCCGGGGGTCTCCTGCCCTACGGCAGCACCCGCCCACCCTCACTGCGCACTTACTCCTGGCCACAGCGACCCTGCCAGGCGGTGCTCTGGGAGCGCCCCAGCCTGCCCCAGGAGAATGGGGCTCTGGGGGGTGCCCAAAGCAGCCGGCCCCTCCTGCTCCTTCCTTTCCCAGGAACTCTGCTTTGGGCCGGCCAATGCTGAGGCACTCGGGCTTAGGGCTGGAACAAGAGGGAAAACTGACATACGCGTTTTCTCGCTCAGCCACACGGCTGTGGCGGGACCAGGCCGCCCATCTCTCCCAGGCCCATCCTGGCAACGCCCGTCAGCACGCCTTCCCCTGCAGCCCAGGGAACAGCAAAAAGGGACACAACTCATCTCCCGTCTCACCACACAGGGAAGCTCCCCCACCGCCAACGCTGGCCCTGGGTGTCCTCAGGAGGCCACACCAGCCAGCAGACCTGTTCTGAACAGGCCGAGGCAGACGTGGAAGTCACACGGCTGCCCGGGACGTCACCCATCGAGGAGCCTGGAGGTCACATTAACAACCCCTCCCCTCCCCCGGAGCCACCTGCGCCCTGTGAGACCGGGACGCCTTGGAGGTCCTACTGACCCGGACGGGGGGCGTGGCGTGCAGGAGAAGGTAGGGGGCGACTTCATCTTAGATAAACAGATCGACAGCAACCAGGACGTCTGATTCCAGAGCAGGGCTCTACCCCTCACTCCCCAGCCTGGCGAGACCCCTCAGAAAGGTGATTGAGAGATGGGTGTGGGGGAGGCAGGCACGTCTGGAGGGGCAGCTCAGTGACAAGGCCAGGCCCGGTGGCCACGCCCAGGAGGGGGAGACCCGTCTCAGAGGGCAGGGAGTGTTTCTGACTGGACGGGACGGGCAGGTGCGTGGGCACCACCCGGGGAGAGGAAGCAGTGGAGACGGGGCACGGGGAGCAGGTCCCCGGCCACAGGTTTCACACCCCAGGTCAGGGGCTGCTCCTCTGGCCACACATTTTCTGCATGCCGGGTACAGTGGAGCCCCCGGGCTGGGACAGCGTGGGTGTGCAGGTGTGTGGGGAGGGGGGACAGCGGAGGCCAGGTCCCACTCCCGAGGCCTGCATGCTGGTCTGAGCTCTCCTTGCGAACCACGGGCGTGAGCGGGGCTCCAGGGAAGCCAGTTATGGAAATCAGATGTCTAAAAATAGGGTGCAGTTTCACTGCAGTCTTGACAGTTCCTTAGAATGAGATTTTTTTTGTAAAGTGTATTTCCTTTAAAATCTGTGTTCTCTTTAAAATCTATGTCCTGTCCAAAAATGTGGAAACAGGCCCAGGCGTCTGAGGGCAAGACAGCATGGGTCCCTCCCGTGCCAACTCTCCCGCCCGGAGACGGGGGCACTGGATTCTCCTGGCAGACGCATCCTGTGCCGGCGTGCATGCCCACGCGTGTGCACGGGTGTGCACGTGTACATGACTACATCCCAGTATGCACACACGTGCATGCATTCTCATTGCAGCGAGCTCATGCTCTCCGTGCTCAGAAACGTCCCCGCTCCAGCCCTTCTTCCACTTGGCTTTCTAGGGCCACCCGCCAGTCTTGCCCAGAGTTAGGTGGGGCCAGATAAGCAACTGCTGAGGACAGTAAGTCACAAGTAGGGCAGGCCATGGGTGCCAGCGGCTCGCTGTTTCGCAATGATCTCCCAGGCTCCTGCTGTCTTGCGAAGGACAGCAGGCAGGACGCGGCCCCACGGTCCGACGGCTCCGGAGCCGGGAAGCTGAGTGGCACAGTAGCGGCCGGCACTGAGCGGGCAGAGGCTCTAGGTAACAGTGACGGGGGTGGGGCGGGCAGGCTGGGGGAGCGTTAGAGGTTACGAACATTTGCGTGTCCTGGCAGGGGAGGCATGGAATTATCTTTGGAGTTTGACCAACGTCATTTCACATCCCAGTGGCTTTGCCAGGCACAAAACAATAGATGGGAAGCTGCCTAGAAAGTTCCGGCACAACCACCACTGCTGCCCCTCGTCCGGGTGGCGTGAAGCGGCTGCCCTCTGCTGATCTCCGTCTTCCTCAGCTGCCAGCGGCCCCGCCCCTGCGGGCCCCGCCTCAGGGTCAGAGCTGCAGGCGGGGGCTTCCAGTCTCTGCTGAGAGAGCCTGCCAGGCTGGTGCCCCAGCAGCGGGGCAACCGCTGGGCTGGCCGGGTGCTCCTCTGGCCCCTCCCTGCCCTTTCCACGGAGCACCTGCTTGGTGGCGGGGACAGCAGGCCTCCCACCTGCGTGTGTTCGACCCTTAATCACTGTTTACTCTGTATCCCTCCATCAGGACCAGCCTCCACAAGGACAGGTCCCGCCCAGACTGACACCCCCCCCCCCGCCGGGGCAGGTGGCCCCGCCTGCAGCTGTGGGGCGACAGTGGGAGTTGGTTCCACTCGGGAGCCAGCAGAAGGCTCACGGGCAAGGGGGAAGGGATTGCGTGTGGAGGACAAAGGCGAGGGTGTGTGTGTATGTGTGTGTGTGTGTTTTACACATGTGTGCACAAGCATGCCGTAAACCGGGGTCTGCGCCATCCCTCTGAGTGCAGAGTGTGAAGGGAAGATCTCCCTGTGCTGACGCATTCCACGTGGCAGGTTGCAGGGGGCACATGTCAGGGTCCCGAGGATGCCCGTGGGCGACGGGGCTGCAGGGTCAGGCCACTCTCATGTTCCCCAGGCCTGCAAAGCCCCCCTCGTCCCACTGGCTATGTGCTGTGGGGCAGCGGAGGGAGGACGGGGCCCTGAGGAAACACCCCTCGACTCCGAGGGCCCAGTCACAGCCGAGGCTCAGCGAGGGGCCAGCGGGCTCCTGGGCTACCCCTCGGCGGCACCGCTTCGGGGCGCTGGCCGGGAGGAAACGCCTGCTCAGGCCAGCACCGTGTCGAGGTGGGTGCTCCGAGGAAACCCCAGCATGCTTTCTCCCACCGCACAGAGCTCCTTGCTTGGCAGGACCCACTCCGTCCCCTTTCTGTGTGTTCTCATCCTGATGTGCGTGGAAGCGTACACTTTCTTCTTAAAGAGAAAACCATTGATAACCCTTCCCTATATCAGAGCAGTTTTTCTCTTCTCACCAAATAGTTGCCTGATTTAAAACGTGATCCTGCATCACCCGGGTGCCCAGGCCCCGCGTGGTAGCAAGACAGTGACGAGACAGTGACACCTAGTGGCCCGGGGCGTGCCCTGCATGGTCGACATCTGGGGTCCCCTCAGCAGGGTTTTCCCTGCTACAGGCCACTGTGTCTCTCGAACATCCGACAGGTGGCCCTGAGCATTCAGGCAGTTCTACGAAGTCATCTTTCTCCCTCAGAGTGACAGTATCGATGTCAGCCTTAAGGCATGAAAGGACGTATCTTTTGAGTCATTCTTACCTTCGTCCGTTCAGCCACTTGAGGTGAGCCCTTTGGTGATGAGGCTGTAACTAGTGGAAAAGTCATACCTGTGCTATGAGGTTTGTCTGGAAAACATCCAGCTATTGTTAATATAACAAGAGCCATTTGTGTGACATCGATGTGACCCAGCAGCCAAGGAGAGTGGACTGGCACGCGCATGTGTGAACAATGACGACTTCACTGCACTAGTCAGTGGGGGCGGTAGATGCTGCTGAGCGTGCTTGTGCACTGTGTGGCTGTCACGTTCAAAATGACAGTGAGTAGAGCAGTGAATCTGCACCAGATGTTGTGTGAAGCTTGAACGTTCCTCCGTGGACAATGTCCAGTGATTCGGGAGGCTTTCAGGGATGATACAGTGAGGGCAGCGGAAACAAAAATGTGGCCCAAATCTTCAACGACGGTTGAGAATCTGTTGAGAGTGGTCCCCGTCTGGAAGGCCTGCAGGAGGTCCCCTGAGAGTGTTGAGCGTGTGTGGGCTGCAGTCAGCAAAGATGGGCGACTGGCAGTGCGAGAACTAGAGGCTGATCCGGGGATTCCAAACACTACCACTTTTCCCCAAACTAAAATCACCTTTGAAAGGGAAGAGATTTCAGACTGTTGATGAGATTCAGGAAAATACGACGGGGCAGCTGATGGTGATTGAGAGAACTGTGTGAGGTCCCAAGGTGCCTGCTTTGAAGGGGACTGAGGCGTTGTTGTCCTGTGTACAGTGTTTCTCGTATCTTCTGTCTTCTTCAGTAAATGTCTCTATTTTCCACAGCCTGTGGTGGGATTCTTTCTGGACAGGCCTTTATGTGCACACGTGTGTGTCTCTGTGTGTGGCCACACCTTGGTGCTCCTCTGTTCCGGAACTCGTCACGAGTTCCCGAACAAATTCAGCATGGGAACCGAGGTGCCACTGTGTACATATGTATGAAAGAATTCCACTCAGCCATAAAAAAGAACAAAACCTTGCCATTTTCAAGAAATAGACAAATGTCGTGTGCCCTCACTCATATGGGGACCTAGAGGGAGACATAAACGGATGCACAAAATCGTAGCAGACTCACAGAGACTGAGAACGCACTGACGTTTGCCAGCGGGGTGGAGGTGGGAGATGGAAACTTAAAACAACACGTTCAGATAAATGAGACAGAAACCCTCGCTGAGTGGGGGAAAGCGGAAGAGCCAGGGTAGGGGAAGAGCCAGTGGCAGGGCCCTGGCCTGACCTGCAGCGTCTCTGAGCCCCTCCAAGGTCGGCCCCCCGTCTGGGAGTGCGGCTCGGCCTCCTGCTGCAGGGCAGCAGGGAGTGACGCGTGTGAGGCGCATGTCCAGGCGTGGAGCGCTGCGGACCCTCGTGGGCGTCCAGTTATCATGAGGGGTGCAGCCACTCTGTCTCTGAGCCGCCCACACTTTGGCTCTCGGCTCTGACAGTCAGGATGACACGTTCAGGTGACCTGTATGTCCTCAGGCCGAGGTGTGCGCTGTGCTGTCTAAGGCTGAACTTCATTTCACCTTGCGCACCGTCAACGATCTCTCTGCGGTGGCAGGCACCGTGATACGTGAGCAATGGTGCGTGTGCACGACGTTTCACACGGTGTAACTGTATTCTGGGGCAGGAAGTCTCGCTGCAACGGAGGGACCGTCTCTGGCAGAAGTTGGTGGGGAAAGTGCGAGGACGCCCAGGAACAGAAGCCTGGGCTTTGGCCCTGCTGGAAGGTGGCTGCTGTGGGCTGCGGCGACGGCAGATGGGTGACCCTGGCACTTTGTGGTGTCTGTCATTACCGAGTCATTAACTCCACAGCCTGGTAACTGACCCTCTACCCCACGTGGCAGAGTGCGGCGGCGGGGTGCAGACCGATTCCCGCACCAACCGCACCCATTCAGGGAGCCCACGTCTCCGTGTCTGCGGAGGGCCAGCACCAGCTGCCAGCACGATGGACAGAAGCCTGAGGAATGTGCTCGTGATCTCCCTGGGATTCCTACTCCTCTTCACGGCCTATGGGGGGCTGCAGAGCCTGCAGGTATGTGCCCAATCCACACACCGTCTCCACCTCCAAGGGTCCCGCGGCCACAGGCCAGGGGAAGGCAGGTTTTCGCATTGGGCAACTCGGCCCAAACCCTGCAGAGCAGCAGCAGTGGTGTGGACACCCGGTCCCCGGGGCAGGCCTCTGGCCCAGTCTGGCAGGGTTGCACAACAAGGGCGTGTGTCTGACCCTCGGACCGGGAGGCCAGGGCTGGCCGAGACGTTCCCTCCCTCCGGCTGGGTTAAAGGAGTCTCCAGCAGAATCGCTGGGGATCCTATGGCTTTGCGGTCTCGGAGGAGTGGGAATGGCTCAGACCGTGTAGGTTCTGCAGCTGCTTTACGCAGAACCGTAAACTCGGACAAACCCGTGTCTGTCTGTCCCTCTGTGGCCTTGCCCTCCTCAGGTCTCCCTCCCTAAGGGCTGGGGCGCGTGTGCTGCAGTGGCTGTGCTGTCCCTGCCCAGGTAGCTGCGTCTCACGGCTCATCTTTGAGACTCAGACGTGTGGGAACCCCGGGGAGGCCCCTGGGGGTGTTCATTCTCCCACAATTGTGCCCTGTGGCCTCGGGGCCACCTTGTAAGGAAACGTCTTTAGAGTTTCTGCTGACACATGTGTGGGGTCCTACATGGCTGTCAGTGGAGGTCACGGAGCAGCCCCCCACCCTGCCCACTGCTGTGTGCCAGAGGGGAACCAGAGAAGCACAGTGGGCTGGGACCAGCGGTGCAGGGCAGGGAGAGGCTCGGATTTTCTGTCCTCACTGCTGGCCGCACACCCTCTGGACCTGGGGTCTCAGCCTCGAATTCCCATGGATGTGTTTCCCCTGTGAGCCCCTAGCTGGTCGTGTTTCCAGTCAGGCTCATCCTCCAGTCAGGATGGGATTGCAGCCGACGGTGGGGCTGGAAACAGGCCCGGAGGGCGGCAGCCTGCTTTCCTGCCCAGCCAGCTCACAGCTTTGGTAGACACAGCCCCCAGGATCCTGAGCGCTGATGTGAAATGTCAGGGTGCTCAGCACACCCATCCTGTTGTGTGAAGGGGCTCACGCTGAAAGGAAGGGTGCTTTCCGAAGGACTTGGTGAGGCTGTGCAACCCCACAGAGAGCCCCCTATTGGGGAACCCTCGGGGGCAGCTCCCCTGGGTGCGGGCCTTCCCCACAGGGTCAGACCCCACAGGCACTCAGCAGAATGATGGCAAGTGACCTCTGCACGTGGATGCCGGAGGAGGGAGGGACAAAGGGGGAGAGCCGTGCAGGCTCGGGTGGAGGGCAGCGCTCAGGCTGTGACTGCGGCCCCAGCTCAGGGGGCGGTTCGCTCGGGACAGGGTGACAGTGGCCTGAGGACAGCTGTGCAGCCCTGAGGGCAACGACACGCCCACACCAGGTCCCCCAGCCGGCCAGACATCAGGGGGCCAGGAGCGCCCTGTCCTGAGCGTGGCCCCCTCTGCCTTGGGTGACAGGGGCACTAGAGCACCTCCGAGTCGGGCCTGGAACCTCCTGGCCCACCTGCACCCCTCCCCCGTCTGCTCCTGGACCCGAGCTGCCCCGCCCCCGACTGGGACCACAGAGACACGTCCCACCCGGGCGACCATCTCCGTCCACCAGCACCGGCTTAAACGAAACCACCTGGTGATGTGGACAGAAGTGGTTGCACCTGCCACCGAGGACACTCCCGTCTGTCAGTCCTTCTGGCTGGCGTTATCCTCGGGCCCCAAAGTGGAGGCCAAGATGGCCATGATCCTTGCGTTGGCCCAGTTGCTAGTCTGTGGACACATGGCAGCTCTGCCACCATCCTGGAGCCACAGCCCTGTCCCCTGTCCCTGGGCTCTCCCTGCTCAGCTGCCTACCCCCCTTCCCCTTACCAGAGAGATGAGGAGAAAGGGTCTGTTTTGGGTCCCCGTTTGACCCCAGTCACTTCTTACTGGGTGACGTGAGGATCTCACAGGGCAGATGACAGGAAAACGGAGAACGTGAGTGTGGTCACACAGCGGGACATGCAGCTGCACATGCGTCCCTCGTGCGGGGACCTGGACACGCTGTCCACCCCAGCAGCCTCCGCTGCCCTTGCACGATGGCCCGGGTCACGGAGAGCCGGCCCGCCTGCCTTCCCTCCCTGTCCAGGCAGGCACGACGGGGGCAGGGGGGCCACGGGTAAGCCACAGCCCTGGGCCGGCCCAGAGCCACTGAGCGGGCCCTTCCCCCACAGAGCAGCCTGTACAGCGAGGAGGGCCTGGGCGTGGCAGTGCTCAGCACGCTCTACGGCGCCATGCTGCTGTCCTCCATGTTCCTGCCGCCTCTGCTCATCCGGACGCTGGGCTGCAAGTGGACCATCGTCGCCGCCATGAGCTGCTACGTGACCTTCTCCCTGGGCAACTTCTACGCCAGCTGGTACTCCCCGCGAGGCGCCCGGCTCCAGGTCCCATCTTGGGCAGCGCATGCTCAGTCCTCGCCCAGCGCCGCCCGCTGCTCCGCTTTAGAAGGAGCTTGGCCGGCAAAACCCCCGGGCCCTGTGTGGGACTGTGATGTGGCTCTGTGCCCTCTGCTGTCCCCTCTCCGCCTGCCAACGCCCGGACTGACCTTTCCTCAGGCTGGGTGGCCTCCTGCTCGGTGACCAGGGGCCTTTATGGCCCCAAGGACGGCAGCCCCAGGGTGGGGGCAGGGAGACTTAGCCGAGGAAACGCTGTCCCTGTCCCCTTAGTGCAGACGGTGGACCTGCTGACCTGAGCCCCACCTGCTCTCTGGAGGAGAGGGACCTCGGGGACCAAGCCCTAAGGGCATGGGCTGCGCGCCCTGTGCCCAGGCCCTCCTCTGAGGGACACCCACTTGTCATCCAGGGCACATGGTTGTGATGGCCCCCAGTCCCCTTTTCTGGTTGCCGTGGGGTTTTCACGCAGAAGCCTCCCTGAGGAGGGTGACACTGACCGGTTCCCCCACCCCCCAACACCGCCACTGTGAGCGAAGCTGAAAGGGATGCCCAGGTCCTCCCCCTCGCCTGTGACCCCCGCACATGGCCTTTACTGTCAGACACAGAGGCCACCAGCTCTGCCTTTCACTCTTGTCAATGACCCTGAACCAGACACGGCCCGAGACTGGGCTCATCTCCCCAAGTCTAATGGTAGTTGGGGGAGACGCACCCCTCCCTCTAACCAGGAACAGAAGGAGGTTTCCGAGGTCCCCCAGGAGAGGCAGAATGGAGGGGACAGCGGCCCCTTTGTTTCCACCACGCCCGGCAGGTACACCTTGGTGCCCACCTCCATCCTGCTGGGCCTCGGGGCAGCGCCACTGTGGTCTGCTCAGGGCACCTACCTCACGACCGTGGGGAATGCCTACGCAGAGAAGGCGGGACAGACGGGCAGAGACGTGGTGAACCGGTATTTCGGCATCTTCTTCCTCGTGTTCCAGTCGTCCGGCGTGTGGGGCAACCTCATCTCCTCGCTGGTGTTTGGCCAGACACCCACTCAAGGTAGAAGGAGCCAGGCGCAGGGAGGACCCCGAGGGGTCCCGGGAGGCCCTGAGGACGTGGTGCTCATTCTGCCTGAGCCTCAGTGCCACCTGGATCCTGGCTGCCCCCCAGGATGGTGTGGGTGGGCCGGAGGGTCCCCGCTGACTCGGACACTCCCCTCCCCGGGGAAGCTGAGGCTGCCACCCGTGGAATTGACTCTATGGGGTCAACACTGTTCTCTCAGATTGTAGGAGGACAGCTTTGAATGACTCACTTTCCCCTGAATTGATCCGCTGAGCAGCATTTTGTTTGGTTTTTCTTTGTTTTAATGGGATTTTAATATTGTACAGAAGCTGTTGTCAAAGGGAATGTGGACATGGTGCAGAATTTTTTAGCTTCACCCGAGGGTGTGCCTATTGATTTTAGGGAGAAGAGAAGTGGGGAGAGCGAGGGAGGAGAGAAACATCAATGTGAGAGAGAAACTGACCGGCTGTCTCTTGTACACACCCCGACCGGGGACCAAACTCGCAACCCAGACATGTGACTTGACCAGGAATCGATCCCACAACCTTTTGGTTTACTGGACGATGCCCAACCCATGAGCCACACCAGCCACGGCCACTGACCAGTGTTTTAAAGGTCACACCCAAGACCATTTGTTCCTTGACTGATCTGAGCATTGAGGACAGATGTTCAAAGGCACCTGGCCAGACCTGGCTATAAAGCGTGCCCTTTGGTGTCCGAGAGTGTAAACCAGGGCCGAGGACAAGAGTCTCATCAATTCTGTAGGACACCTTTGACAAAGGGGACGTCCGAACCCTCCGGCTATCCTAGGGCGGTGTCTAGCTCCTCCTCCTGGTCCACCCATCGAGGTGGAAAGCCCCGCCTTCGGGAAACTCCGCTATCAAGGCCCCTCTTCCCTTTCTTCTCCTGCAATGTGAGGTCACATCCTACTCTTTTCTCGGATAAGGCGGCCAATGCTTGGAAAAGATGGGAAGTGGCCAGCCCCAGGCCACAGGCCTGGCATCGAGTCCAAGTGAGAACCCAGGCCTGCCGACGTTGGTCCTCACAGGCGTTCTTTCCTCCTGATTAATTTAGAGTTGAATTTTTTACTCACGTCAGGAGAGTGATTTAATGGGTGACAGACATCTGACACCCGTGTCTGGACTGTGTTAAAGTGGAGCGCAGCCCCGAACCCCAGGGGACATGTTCTGAGACCCTCGGTCCAACAAGCTGCGTCCCGTGACCTTGGGCAAGCTGACACCGGGCTCGGGGGTTCTGCTCGCTCCTCTTCCCCAGGCTCTTCCATTCCCCGTGTCCCCAGTCCCACCGAGTCACCTGTGTCCTCATGCCACCTGTCCCCGTCCCCCACAGACCTTGTCTCTGAGGAGCAGCTGGCGTCCTGCGGCGCCCGGGACTGCCTGATGGCCACGGCGCCCAGCAACAGCACCCAGCGGCCCTCCCAGCAGCTCATCTACACCCTGCTGGGCATCTACACGGGTACGTGCTCCGCGGCACCGGTGGAGCCCTGCAGAGGGCAGAACCCTGCTGAGTCCCGTGCTGGAGATGCCCGAGTCCCCACCGTGCCGGCCACCTCCCTGCCCCGTGTGTCCTCACGGGCCGTGCTTGGGTCTCCTGGACCCGCTGGACCAGGAGACCAGGTGCTGCTGACCATGGTCACATTTTACTGGGAGGGTGGGAGCCTCCAGCCTCGGCACGGGCCAACCCCGTAGCCATTCACCACAAGTGTCTGTCTGAATGTTAATTAACTAAGTTGCAAAGACTGTCTCTCAGTCACAGCTGCCACCTCCTGCTGCTCAGTGGCCTCTCTGAGTCACGGCCACCAGGGTGGACAGCTCATGGTGGACCAGGAGTTGGAGAAGGGGCTGCTTGCATGTCAGCCATGACCAGCGACCTAGAAATGCAGAGTCCCTACACAGGGTCATCTTCTTCTGCGGCTGTCCTCGAGGGGCCCCCGCCGAGAGGCCGGTGCGGGCACCCTTCTCTCCTGCACGCTCACCCTTGCCAGCGTGGGCTCAGGGCTGCCCACCGGGCAGCCAGACCCCAGGAAAAAGATGGGGCCCCAAAGGGGCTGATTGGCAGAACAAGCCTTATCTTCGGGGGCTCGTCTCAACGGAAAACATCTGTGCTGGTGGTTTTCTAAGTGACCTTGCTCCTGTGAGGGGGTGCCTAGAAAGTTTTTTCTTTTTTTCTGGTTAGCATCTTGGAGGGAATTTAAATCTACCTTTGGGTCATTCTCAAATCTGAAATTCATAAAGGTCATGGAAGGCTCTTGACAAGCGAGGACCTGGTGTGTGTGGATCGGTGGGACCTCGTCCAGGCTTCCCCTGGGGGGTGGTCCCAGGGGCTCCACGGAGCCATGGTCGGCTGCCACGACTACACAGCTCTCTTCTGAGGTCACTTCTGTGCCAGAGGCTCGGAGGGAACCCTCGTGCAGCAGCCGCTGTATGGGGAGGAAGCAGAGTGAGCCCTGGCAGACACCAGCCCCTCTCTGCTCTGGGACCTGGGGAGACAAGGGCTCCCCCACTGTCAGCCCGGAGCCCAGTGAAGGAGGCAGGTACGCGGACACCCAGCCGGACTTTGATGGGAGTGTTTTGCACAAAGTTCCCCACTGACGTGCAGCTGCAGCTCCGTGCGGGGTCCGGCTCTGGGGACTGCGTGGGCCAGGGGGCAGTCCCCCAGCCAGGTATGAGTGGAGGAGGGGAGCAGGGAGGGTGCTGGAAGCAGAGGCTGAAGCAGGGGCCGTGGCAGGAGGACGCGTGTGGGGGTGACGGGCCTCAGGTCTCCGCCGCACCTTGGCCGGGCGGTCTTCCCCAGAGCAGGCGCCAAACAAGGTGGACACGGACAACCCGCCGTGTTCCCGTGAGGCTCTGAGTGCAGAAGCAGCAGGGGGCAGGATGCGGTCCCCAGACTGCGGTTTGCTGGCCCTGTGTGTCCCCGAGGAGCAGCTCAGGCCATGGCCATGGGCATGGG
This sequence comes from Tonatia bakeri, assembly GCA_004024845.1. Classification (NCBI taxonomy): domain Eukaryota; kingdom Metazoa; phylum Chordata; class Mammalia; order Chiroptera; family Phyllostomidae; genus Tonatia; species Tonatia bakeri. The sequence goes on from PVIA01004314.1 coordinate 118,836, forward strand.
TGCAGTCTGCGTCCCCCAGCTCCCCGAGTGCGTCTCCAGTCCCCTTTGCACCCCCTGGCAGCGGCCAGGCCGGTCCCAGTTACGAGAAGCTAGCACCCTGGGGAGCTGAAGTCCAAAGGTCGCGTGAAGCCGAGATAGTATCTCTGTTACCTCGGTTTCTGGCTTCCTTGCAGGAAGAGCCTCATCAGTCTCTTTCCTTGAAGCAAAGACACATTTCCACAAAGACAAAAAAAGGAGAAAAGGAGGAAAATGGACAAAAGGCAGAGACCACCATCTCCCTGGAGCGATTTCCAGGGCTGCGAACTCTGTTCTCCCCCCAAGCTCCTTCTGAACGCAGGGCGCTACTTGGGCAACACCAGCCATTTCCCAACCCTGCCCTGCGAGACGGTTCTGGGTCATAGGGCAGCCTGCACACGCACTCCCTCGTGAAGACGTGGCTCTGAGACCCACCTCTCTCGGGCCCTGTGTGGCTGGTATGGGGGGCAGCGTCCTATCGGATGCTCGGGCCCCACGGGGGGACGGTGGAGAAGCATGGACATGCCTTTCCCACTCAACCGTGCACTCCAGCAACGAGGCTGGTCTGGGAGCGTGCTTCACAGGTGACACGCCCAGAGTGCCCATGCCCAGGCCCGGGACCCGCTGCCCGACAGTTTGGGGGGCATCAGCTCTGTGGACTGCCACACGGTGTTCAGTGTGCTGTGTTACATTGTGAAGTCTTACCATGACCGAGGGCAAAGGAGTGATGTTCCCAGAAACGAAGCTTCAAAGTAGACTAACGCTCCTCTGGGTGGGACTGTGCGGGCAGCAGTGTCCCGGGGTGCGTGTGAGGGCCGGTGTGCGGTCTGTGCACAGCCGGGATAAGGCTGACCACTGGCCTCGCACGGTTTCGGCAATGCCCAGCAGCCTGCTGGCATGGGCAGCAGCTGGCACAGGGGCCGATGGAGGCTTCTGTTGGCTCCCAGAGACGGGAGAGACTGAGGGAGCTGGCAAGGGGAAGCAGGGAGAGAAAGTGGCCCAGACCACCTTTGGAAGAGGACGGATGTCCGCTGTGTTTGAGGTGGGGGGAGTCTCAATGAGAACCAGGAGGAGGGATGACGGCCGCTGCGATTGAGTTCACCCGTGGCCCCCAGGTGCTCGCCGCCAGGCAGAGCGACACGGAGCCCAGAGGCAGCCACCTCGGCGAGGGGATGAAAGGTTTGCACTCGAAGAACCGGTCAGACTCAATGAACCCGCGTCCCTAGTCCAGAGAGGGGGCGGTGTGTGTGACGGTGACAGCCACCTAGGACAGAGCAACTCCGCTGTCACTGTGATTATGACCTTCGGGATGTCCCGATGGAGGACATAAGTAGCTGTCTTTACTTTTCTTTGCGTAGAAAGCCCATTCACATGGTTCAACATGCAAATATTGATAAAGGGACAAGTGCCTCCTCACTGTGGTCCTCACCACCAGGTGCCTAGGCCCACGGACAGCCGCACTGTCCTCCATTCTCAGATGGTGCATGGGTCAGCCGGCACACTTCAGGACCCCCCCCATCGAGAGCAAAGACAGCCCGGAGGCCACTCTGCACCTGGCTCTGCTCTCAGCCCTTCCTCCTGGGGATGCTCCCACCTTCACTTGCCTGGAGCTTCCTCTCTATCCCCAGACGCCCACCATCCTGGTGCAGGGGACCCACCACGGTGGGCGCACACGGTCCTCCAAATCGGGGTGGAACGAGCAGGAAGCAGAGGGAGGATGTGGATGGACGGACGGACGACCCCGAGGGGGAGGCTGGCTATTGGTCCGGGGCCAGGACCAGACCGAGGTGGGTGGAGAACGCAGAGGCATCTGGAGTCTCCCCCAGGCTTCCTGTTTCCTGCCACAGGAGACCATGCTGCCTACAGTGGCAGGCATCCTGTGGGAGCCTGAGGGTCTCAGGTCAGGCACACAGCACGGACAACCGCCGTGTGCAAGGTTCGAGGGGGCAGTGCAGGCTGAGTCTCAGCCTGGCCGGCCTGTGGGCTCACTGGCAGTGGGGGTCTGAGGTTGGCCATCGCCACTGGAGAAGGAGAAGGGAACAGTGGAGCCTGTGTCCAGTGGCTCCCATCCCCAAACCGTAGCCGCCCCCGTGCTGTCCTTCCAGGGAGTGGAGTCCTGGCGGTCCTGCTGGTGGCGCTCCTGCTGGACCCCCTGGGAGAGGCTCAGCGGAGGAGCGAAGGCGAGACCCCCTCCGTCCGGTCCACCTTGCTGTCAACCTTCAGGCTCCTGAGAGACAGGCGTCTGCGCCTGCTGGTGCTGCTGCCGATGTACAGCGGGTTCGAGCAGGCCTTCCTGGCGGGGGACTACACGCGGGTAGGGCACGTGGGCGACCGCTGGGGGCGGGGGTGGGGATGGGGCCCGGTGGACAACTGCATGAGAGGGTAGGACCACTGGGGGTGGGGGTCTGGGGGTGGGACCCGGTGGGCAGCCGCACCAGGGAAGGCCATTAGATGTGGATTTAACTTACTGAGTGATGCCCACCCCCACGGAGGACACCTCCTTTTTCAGAGCACCTGCACAGCCCTGCCCCCGCTCCTCCACCCCCACCAGCCCACGCCCCCTCACCCTTACTCGCCCAGCGGGACTGGACGCCCCATGTCAGAGCTCAGCAGGCGCCAGCAGCGCAGACACCTGTGCGCCCGCTCTGCTGGCTCTCACGCACCCGGTTCTTACACACGTCAGCGCTGCTCTCTGCCCGGGAGCTGGGCTGACAGAGGGTTCCGGCCGGTTCAGCAGGACCGCTGTCCCCCGGCCAGCCCATGCGAGCGTGACGGGTCCTCAATCACACTCACTCACCCAGCTGCCCCCCTGCCCCCCAGCACTGGGCCTCCAGGAGGCTCTGACTCAGCTCTGCTCCCCGTCCTCAGTCCTACACCACCTGCGCCCTGGGCATCCACTTTGTGGGCTACGTGATGATCTGCTTCTCGGCCACCAACTCGCTGTGCTCAGAGCTGTACGGGAAGGTGTCCCAGTACACGGGCAGGATCCCCCTCTACGCATTTGGTAGGTGGTGCTGCCAGGCTGGCCCTGTAGTGTGCAGGGGACAGGACCCTGTGCAGGGCTGGCCCACCTCGGCCGGTGTGCTGGGGGCCAGGGTGGCGGGGAGCACGGGGTTCTGTGCGGCACAGAAAGGAGGCCCTGGCCCGTCCTCTGGCCGTGGGTGAGGCGGGGAGCTGGGACAGGTCCTGAGGGGCATGGTCTGCACTACCCTGGTGCAGAAAGATGGAGCTTTCAAAGCTGACTGACTCCACACCAAACACGTCACCTTCTCTCTCTCGGGAAGGGAAGGAAGGACCAGAGACACTGTGAGTAATGAGAAACCGGGGCATTAACAGAATGGTCCCTGGCCGCTCGGCCGAGGGCTGCAGGGTCTCGGACATGGGAGACGACCAGGGCCAAGTGGTTTGCGTATTCTCGTTACGTCCTCACCTTCACCCTGTAGCGTGGGTACTGCCCACCTGGCCGATGGGGAAATTGAGGATGGAGAAGCAAGGTGTCTGTCTCAAGGCCACATGGCCTCAGGGGACCCCGTGTGCCCCTGCACCACCCGAGTAGCCAGCAGCCATTTCCGGAGTGGCCAGGGCCATCGTGTGACTGCATTCTGGTGACGCGGCATCCACAGAAATCGGACCCACCAGGACAAAGGCAGGAGCAGGGTGCTGGGGCAGTCTAGCCTGCCTCCCCGCCTGTCCTCACCCCATCTGAAGACCAGCTTCCACGGGGTGGGGGGACACCACCCCCATCGGCCTCAGGAAGAAGTCCTTCTCTCCCACTGGGCCTGAACCCTCATAATTTGGGGTCTCCTCCGCCCGGGAAAGACGATGCTCTCCTCTGTGGCTCATGGCCCCACTGTCCCCCTCCTTGACAGCAGTCTGCCAGCCTGCAGAGTTGCCGTCAGACTCTGCCAAGGGCGTGCACACCGGCCAGCACAGTCCGTGTCAGGTGCTCCTGCAGAACCCAGTCTGGGGTGTGTCAGGGCAATGCTGCTGTCACCCCAAAGCGGCGACGAGCCTCCTTGAGCACCCCTACGGTTCTCTCCTCCGGGCCTGCACAGGTGCCGTCACTCAACTGTCGTGCATTGTCGCCCTCCTGCTGTGGAGACCCAGCCCCAACCAGCTGGCCGTGTTCTTCGTGTTCTCTGGCCTGTGGGGCATGGCCGATGCCGTCTGGCAGACACAGAACAACGGTGAGTGACCTGCACAGAGACCGTCGCTGCCCAGGCCCCCTTCCTTCCCTGGGTGGTGGAGTGGACCATGGGGGGTGAGGACCCCGGGGAGACGAGATGCGGAGGTGGTCCAGGCGCAGCTGTGGTGCAGAGTCAGCCGGATTTGGGAGGCTGTGCACATTGGTTTGGGGCACCACACACGCTGGGGGTCAACAGACATTTGTCACAGTTCTGGGTCCGTAAGGGCAAGGTCAAGGCTCTGGTAGGTTCCATCTGGTGAGAGCCAGCTTTCCTTTCACAGACAGCTGGCCTCTCGCCGAGGCTGGCCAGGGAGGGCACTGGCTTGGCCTTGGTGGTCCTCCACACACTCTGGAGTGCAGAGAAGCCACGTGTGGCAGGCAGCTATGAGCGCAGAGCTGGGATCTGGCCCCGAGGTCCAGCTCCAGGCACAGCCTCGGCTGTCAGGTTGTCTCTAACGTCCATGGGGGTGGAGAGAGGCAGGCAGCTGCGGAGGGCTAGAGGGGCTATCCCCGGACGGCAGGGTTGCTGGCTGAGGTCAGGGTGGTGGCTGGGAGCTCGGAGCCCTCAGCAGCTCTGGGACGGGGAGGGCCGTGAGACTGCAGGCTTGTCGTGGGTGAGCTGGAGGGGCAGGAGGCCATGGGGGGGGTCAGAGGGCCTGACCCTGGGAGCCAGCGATGCCAGGTCCACGGGGAGCACGGAAGGGAGCGGCCCTGGGGACTCTGAGCCCTTCAGCGAAGCTGGGGGGACAGGACAGAGGTCGCTGTCACCCACACTAGGAAGAGCATCAAGGACAGGTTGTGGGGGGAGCATGAGTGGCCAGAGCCAGGAGCAGAGGGGCGGCTGGGGCCCAGGAGTTCCTGTGCATCTCGGAGTTGGGAAGCTTGGGCAGCCCCCATGGGGGCTGGGTGTGGGGTCAGCACTACCCACGTGCCTGGAAGGTCAGGGAGGCCTGCAGGTGGCTGGCCAGTCCTAGTCCCAACGAGATGGGGTCGGCTGCAGCTGAGAGGGCCTGGGATGGTGTCTGGGGGACGACACATGAAAGACAGCAATTGAGGGGTTGGATTTGGGTGGTGGCAGAACACAAGAGGGTGAAGGTGGCACTTTAGCCCGGAGTTCCCACAGGCCACCTCTGGCCAGCAACGCAGAGCTCAGTGAGATGCCTCAGGGCTGCCGGAGCTGACCAGGGCCCTGGAGGGAGCCTCCTCCGGGCAGACGTCAGGCAGGAAACACCTAGGACTAGACATGGTGGTGGCCAGTGTCTCACCAGCCACATGTCAGGGGCGGGGCCCTGCTGCTGTCTCTGCGTGAGAAGAGCCGGTGGGTGTGACCACCCTGCAGGGCGTGGGTCTGCAGGGGGCGCCTTCCTTAGTACCTGTGTCCTGTCCTCGCCAGCTGCACCCGGCTCTCTGAGCACCCCCAGCGCTGTGGGCTTCCATGGTTTGGTTTCACCCGCGCTTCTGCCAGCTTAGGGCCGCAGGGGGCTTGCACGAGGCTCTGAACCAGGGGACGCACGTGTTCAGGTGCTTGGCTGGGCACCCTCACCTGGTGTTTCTGGGTCAAGGGCAGTGCCTGGGAGGAAGGACAGGAATGCCTCCCAGGCTAGGCCTGCGATGTTGCCCAACAGCAACACCCTGGCGCAGGGGAGGGAGAAACAGAAATTCCCTGCGGCTTCCGCGGGCATCTGTCTGGTGCCCCAGGGGCAGGTGCGTCTCCCACGGCAGCCTCCGCACCTTCCCTGACAGCGTCGGGAAAGAGTGCGCGCGCATCCCGTGGGGCCTGCGGGAGGCTCCATGTGCAGGTGGGCTCTCGAGTCCTTAAATGTTAGCCGTCATGTCTGCATGAAGGACACGGGCTTGGTGTTGCACCTTCTGGTGTTCTCCTCACTTCATGCAGTGTCCGTCCACCTATTCGTCCACTTAGCCATTCAAGAAGAATTCTGGCTGACACCGCGGTAGCCGTGGAACATCACTGAGGATGAGAGTGGCCCCTGACTTGGGGGGTGCCCGGGGTTGCGGGGGGACAGGAGGGGCAGCACCGTGCGCGGTGTGGGAGGCGTGGGGGGCCCTGCGGCCGCTGGGGGATGGTGTCCAGGAGAACAGAGAAGTCACTGCGGGCGGTCAGTGCAGAGGCCTGGCAGGACGCTGCACACAAAGTCGCCAGTGCAGACACGTCACGAGTCCCATGTTTCTTGTGCGTGGAGCGATTCTCACTGCTGGAGAGTGTTGCCATTCTCTGCCCTAGAGTCCGCCGCATAAAATTCTCTGGTTTTTGAAGAGAAAGGTCCTGATCCCGCGGAGGAGGCCGGGCAGGGCGCGGGAGTGGGAGGGGGGAGCAGCCCTGCCCCCAGCAGCAGGTGGGAGACGGTGGCCGGGGCGCCCGTGCTCACGACCTCTCCCTTGCAGCCCTGTACGGAGTCCTCTTCGACAAGAACAAGGAGGCCGCCTTCGCCAACTACCGCCTCTGGGAGGCGCTGGGCTTTGTCATCGCCTTCGGGTACAGCACCTTCCTGTGTGTCAGCGTCAAGCTCTACGTCCTCCTGGGCGTCCTGTGCGTGACCATGATGGCCTACGGGACCGTGGAGCTCCTGGAGACCCGGGGCCTGGCCCAGCCCCCCGCGGCGGAAGCCTCAGAACCCACGGAGGGCGGGGAGACGCAGACAAAGATGTGAAGGCGGCCGCTCCCCGCCGGGGCGGGGCGTCGGAGGGGGCGGGGCGTCGAGGGGCGGGGCGCCTCCGAGGTGGTGGTTGATGCTTCGCCACCGTCTAAGCGAGAGGAGGCCATTGGAAAGGCATAATGTCGTTTTATTTTTTTATGTCGTTTTTTCCAATTCTGTCAAATGTCCAGCCCACCTTCTCATCCGCAGAGGTGAAGAGTATACATGAAAAAAATCCGTTAATTTCAGGTGCAGAAGAAAAAAGTGTGGGGTTTGCTCAGCCCATTGGAACTTGCGTAGAAGCACAGAACCAACAGCCCAGACTCGGTTTCGTGGTCGCTGTTGTCCCCGAGCTCGCGGAGCCCGGGACTTGTTGTCCCAAGCGGCGTGGCCCGACTCCACGGTCTCACCCACGGACGTCCGCGCTCGTGGGCGGGCTGCCTCCAGTCGCGGGCATGCCACAGCCAGGCCTGAGTGTGCGGGTTTGGAACTCACAGAGTGGGGGCCTCTAAATAAACACAGTGCTGTTGTGAACCTGCCGCCCAGCCACGCACTTTGATTCTGAGTGCTCACCTGGGTGACACAGCGAAGGCCGTCATCACACAGGTGACTTCGGGGTGTCATAGGTCATGGGGGTCTTCCAAGCGGCCCCGCCCACCTCGCAGCCAGCACGTGTGCTCACTTCCGTCTCCATCTTCCTGCCGTCCCAAGGCTCGGAGAAGCAGGTCATGCCGCCTGCCGTCTCCTTTCTGAGCGCTTCTTCCTCTCCGCTGCGCTCTACGCCCTCCACCCCACCCCCGCCCCCCACACGCACCCTCCACACAACTGGCACTCCCTGTGGGTTTCTCCCTTCGGCTCTGAGCCCGTGAGGTCCCCTCCTCCCAGGCGCCCTTCACCTGTGCCCTCCTCCGCACTGCCTCTCCCCTGTCCCTGGTGTAACCCGGCCTGCCCCCAGCTGCCCTCCTCCCTCCTTGGGCCGCAGGCAAGGCCCTGTCAGGCCCGCTCCTGTCCACACCCCTCAGGGGCTCCCATTTGCATGAGTCCAGCACAGGCCGAGCTGGGTGCCCGGGCGCCTCCCAAGGGCCCCCTGTCCTCCAGACCTTCGCTCCTGCTTGCTCCACCGTGAATCGCCCTGCCTGTCAACACCAGACCATCTGGCTTTGGGAGTCCTCACCGCCTACAGAGCAAGTGCTTTGTGGTGCCGATTTTTGCACAAAAGTCTCCCCCTACCGGGCCTTAAGCTTTCCCCCATCTGGCATGTAATACTAGTAGGCACTTAGGGGATGTGTGTTGAGTAAAGAAAATGCACCAATGACGTAAAGAATCTTTAACCCTCAAGTTCACTGGCATGTCTGTGAACATCTAGCCACACTCCGGACCCTCCATGCACCCGCCCCTCAGCCATGGCTGAGCCCCGCTCTCTTCGGACACTGTGCTGAGTGAACACAGAAATGGTTCTTCCATCCTATGGCCGGTTCCCAGGCGAGTGAGGGGACAGGTGTGAATCAAACAAGCGTAAAATTGCTCCTGCGGCAAGGTGACGTGTCCACGGCCCCTCGGGCGTCACTTTCCTGCCTACTAGGATTTGCCCGCAGCCTCCGCAGCTGTGACTGGTGGCCCTCCGGCTCCTTCTCTCTCTCCAGCCAGCCGGGAGCCCGCTTGCTAGTCTCCCAGGTCGGTGCCTGGACCCGCATCCCCACCTGCCTCTCACCTGCCCCCTGACTCTGTCCCCCCCAGGGCACTGTCTTCCCCGCACAGGGCTGACCACACCCACTCGGACCTGCAGCTCACACCCCTCCCAGGGTCCCCTCCCATCTAAAGACCATGGTCTGAACTCCTGGCCATGACCTTCCAGGCTCTGTGGGGCTCAGCTCCTGCTGCCTCTTTGGCTTCAACATCCCTCTTGGCCAGGCTGCCCTGCTCACAGTTCCTCTCAAACGCCAGGCACTCTCTGTGCGGGGTCCTCAGCGGCTGCTGAGGACACAGGTGGCCTCGAGGAGGGTACTGTGCGCCAAAGGTCCAGCAGGAAGAGCCCCAGGAGTGACGAGGAGTGAGGAAGTGTGAGCACAGCCTTAGACAGGCCTCCAGAGGGACGTGTCCCAGTCCGAGTGTCCCCACATCAGAGCCCAGGGACAGGACAGCCAAGCAGTCCTGCGATGGTTTCATTTTATCTACCATTTTGGAAGCCTGGAAGTGCCCTCAGTGGCTGTCCACCTCAGGGGTGGCCTGCTGCATGGGGCAGCTGGGTGTGGGGCGTCCGAGTGAGCGGGTGGACGAGCTGGCCCTGCACTGCCACCAGGAACGCTCAGGAGCCCCAAAGCCCGGGCGCTAATGCTAAGTACTCCACCCACAGGGTTCTCTCTGGTGACTCACGAGAAACCGGGAAGTCAGGTGACCGTGGGCATGGAGGCCCGGCTTGGACTTCAGGCCCAGTGACCAGCCTGCTCCCCACGACGAGGGGCAGAGCCCACTGTGGTGGGCGGGGGGGAGGGACGTGCACACAGCTGCTCCTCCAAGTGTCCACAACACAGAGGCTTCCTCACTGGAGGCCAAGTGTGACCAACATCCTGAGCAGATGGCATAGCCTGTCCTCTTGCTCTGCTGCTGATGGTGTGCACAGGAAAATGTGCCAGACGCCGCCACACCAGGAGCCGGGGACTACTTGAGTGACTGGCAGGGCGAGCCAAGCATGGCACAGGCATGGGCCGTCTGGCTGTCTGGAGAGCAGGTGGCCGGAGCCACAGACGCTCCTGGCTGAGCAGCACCATCCCATCTGCTGGAGGATTGCCTGCGTCATTGGGGCCTTTTCCTCTCTCTTTGTCCTTTAAACTTCCGGATGGGAGAAACCTGAGGACATGCCCGAGGGCCTGGCATGAGGCCCAGAGTCGGGACCCCCACAGGCTCTTCTGTGCCTGGTGGGTGGGTGACGGACAAGCACCTGTGTCCTCAGTCAGGCTGGCAGGCCAGCCTCCTGCAGGTTAGCCGAAGGGCCATTGTTTATCTGGTTCTCATTATTCCCTTTGTGGAACGGGACTGTCCCTGGTTCCCAAGGAATTATTAGATGGCGAGTCGTTGCCGATGCTGTCCAAGCGATACAGTGGAGGCACGGGGACCGTCCCCGGAGGCTGAGGCTGGCCTGCAGCGATCTGTGAATCACCGAACCCCACTGTGGTATTGCCAGCCTCGGCTGGATCTGACCCAGAGACTGGAGTCTCGTGGCCCCACTCCAGGGCTCTGCAACATATGACGCACTGTCGTTACTCGCTCAGAGTACGTAATGAGGGCAAGACTGAAAAGCGTCCAATGTATGAGTGTGTGCCACAGTGTATCAGAAAACTTCCTGAAGTTGAAGGGTCATCTGGAGGAAGTCTGTTAAAGAAAGAAACACAGGGAAAAGTGTGAAGAGAAAGTGTGCCCATAACCTGGGCTGAGAGCCAGCATGCACTGACTATGATTTACCAAAAGGAGTAAAATGAGCAATGAAAAAGCCCATGACTCCATAACGTTTGATAAGAGGGGGTTCTCTAGTGTTTTAAAAGAGATGAATCTTCTAGGCACTACAATGTAAAGGAATTTTCACGTGGATTCCAACTGCTTCCCACCTCTTCATTAAACCACTTCCTCCTGGCTCGCCGGCCCAAGCTTCCCGGGTTCCTGCTCCACGTTTCCGTGCGAAGTCCGTGGAACACTGGCCTCATTACAAGGGACAAGTGCTTCACTTCATCCCAGCCACACCTCGAGTCTGCCCACGCAGGCCCTGGCGGTATGAGCTTCTGCACGTGGACCAGACCGGACGTGTTCACTGCCCTGGGTCACTCACACTCATTTTCACACCCGCTGGCCTCCAGAGCCCGGCCACATGTCCCCCTGGGCAGTGTGCGTGGTGGGGAGGAGTGTCGGTCGGCCCAGTGCTCATGCACACGAGCTGGGAACAGCCCGCACCCGCCGGCCACCGCCCTCTCCCAGGGTTGTCTCCACCTTGCTCTATGCCCCCAACCGCCTACCAGCGTCACCTCATTTCGTCCTCATGACTCTGGAGCTGTCATTCCTGACCTCTGACACAGGGCCTCCACCCCCGCAGTCTCCCGGGCCCCGCCTGAGGGTCCTGCTGTGGTCGGTCCTGGGTGCAGCCCCCGCATGGGTATTTTAAAAGCTCCTCGGTGTGAGTGTGTGCGTCTGACTAAGTAGCACCGATTTTAAGTCATGTGACCCCTCTGCTCTGGGAGCCATGGGCTCACCTACTTGGCTCGTGGCCTATATGATGTGAGATAAAAAGCTGGAAGTTTTAAAGGGATTTCGGGGGCCAAATGTTACTCATTGCTATCTGTCGTTCACACTGCATCTCACGTCCCATGACATTTCAGGGACCCTTCACCCCGAGACAGCAGGAAACGGCATAAAAATAACGTCAGTCCCACCGGCATCCAGAGAAACCACTCAGCAAATCACCTTCCGAGGCAAGTCTCGGACTCTGCTCTGCCTGCAGCTCAGGGACCATGGCTAAGACTGTGGCAGCAGCAGTGGGGACCTGGGGACCCACACCCTGGCCTCAGCCGCTCCCACCGCCAGAATATCAAGTCTTCCCACCGCCCCAGACCCCCACCTGTCCACCCCACCCCGTCCACCCCAAACCCCCTCCTCGGACACATGCAGACACGCCATCGCCCCCACATCACCCAGTGACAGTGATGTCCCTCACGCCCTGGGACCCATTTCTCACCCGTTCACCTGCTGGCCACACCTTCTCCCCTCCAACATCACCCTCCATGGAGACCCACCGCAAACATCGCACCAGCTGCCATAACATGGCCCCGCCTGGAGTGAGGCGGCAGCCCGGCTGTGGGCCCCAGAGAGGGGGGTGGGTAGGTGGGTGGGTGGTTACTTGGTTGTGGTTAGTTGGTTGGTTGGTTGATTGGTTAGCTAGTGGTAAGTTAGTTGGTGGTTGGTTGGTGGTTCGTTTTTTGGTGGTTGGTTGGTGGTTGATTGGTTGGTGGTTGGTAGATTGGCTAGTGGTTGGTTGGTTGGTGGTTGCTTGTTTGTTTTTTTGGTGGTTAGTGGTGGTTTGTTGATTGGTTGGTGGTTGGTTGGTAGTTCATTTTTTGGTGGTTGGTTGATTGGATGGTGGTTGGTTGATTGGTGGTGGTTGGTGGGTTGACAGTTGCCTGGCTGGCTGGCTGGCTGGCTGGACTTGCCTCCTGTGGCCCAAGATGGGCACTGGAGCAGCCGGCAGCCCAGAAGCACGAGGGGGCAGGGCCAGAGAAGCCAGCCTGCTCTCCAACCCATGAGTCAGAATGATATTCAACAAGAAGTTAATGTAAAATACATAAAATAGCTGTAACACACAAGAATGTGGTAGGAAATATCTCATTTTATTCCTTTAAAAAATAGAAAATGTTGTTTCCTTCCTTCTATCAATAAGACATCTGTTTATAAAGTAAAGACATGTGTGTCTATCTGTAGAAGCAGGTGAGAAACCCAGGGGCCATAAGAAGGCCACGGGGACTGGGAAAAGCTGAATACCGACAGGAGGACGGGTGGCCCGCCGAGTGACGGGGGACAGCTCTGCACGTGCGAGAGACCCCCATGGCCCCTCAGCACCAAGCCTGCAGACTCACTGGGCATCCCGGGCCCTTCTTCCGTCCCCTCTGTTCCCTGACTGGTGTTGGCCTCACCGCTTCTCCACACCAGGAAAGCTGAAGGCAGGTCTCTCTTCCTTCACGACTTCCGGACGATTGGAGTGGTCTGAAAATTCTGTGTTGTTCTCCATTGTTTGGGGCAGCGAGGATATTACTCAGTTTTTGTTTCTGTTTTGACAAAACCGTAATGGGGTGGTCCCATGGGCCCCTCCTGGGGGTCCTACTGTGAGTAATGGGCAGCCTGCTTCTGGTCCAGCACGAGGCTGCCGGTCTCGTGTCTGACCCTCACCCTCCCACAGGTGAACTTGGTTTCCTGGAGGCCGCTGCCGTACACGGTCTTGACGGTGCCGTCCGGGAACTCCCGCCGCTTGAACTGGGCGGTGTGAATGTCCCTCTGCCCATTGCTGAACACGATGGTCCTGTCACCGTTCCTGGGGGAGGAGAAGGCTGTGTGAGTTGGCCTCATAGGAACCAGGGCTGCGGGCATGGGTGATGTGAACCGGGACTGGGTCCCCCGTCCAGGTCTCAGTGGATGAGGGGTGAGCATGCGCTAAGGCCGGGGCAGTGCCAGCCCACAGGGGACCCAGGGGATTGGAAGGCAGAGCCCTGCCAGGTGGAGATAAGGCCTGGGGAAAATGCCAGGAGGTGGGACTGGGGAGGCTGGCCGGGCTGGCCACGCAGAGCCTTGGACCCTGTGCTGTGGGTCTCATCTCAGTGGAGACCCTGGGAGGGTGCAGCATCCACAGGGGCAGTGACATGGACACAGCCTACCATTGCCCAAGAGGAGTGACCCCACAGGTCAGGAGACGAACTTGGCTGCTGAGAGGGTGATGGTGGGGCCCACTGCCATCACCCAGGGGCAGCAAGGAGGGCTGGCGGTGGCAGAACGGGGGGGAGGGGCAGGGTGCACGCCCCACATGCTCAGGGGCCAGTGGCTGTCGGGGGCAAGGGAGCAGTGAGAGCCTAGACTTCCCAACAGGCACGGCGTCTGTGCCGGGGTCTCATCTCTGCGCGTCCTGGCGCAGGACAGGTGCACCCGTGAGCACTCTCCTGGGGTATCGGACATGGTTTACGCCTGTTCTGCTCTAGGCTCGGGCTTCTAGAGGGCTCGGTCTGAGGTGGGCGCACGCTCAGGGTCACGACCAAAGTCACTGAGGAAGACACTTAAAATCGGTGTTTAAGTCCACCTATAGCAGCTCAGATGAGGCCCTAACACACAGCTTCAGGGTCAAGGGCATGGTCTTCTATTCTTATATTTAGACAAATATTTAAATCTTTATAAAAATTAATTTAGAAACATTTTGGACTACACAAATTAAAACTTTGGGCACATCAGAGGGCAGCCACCCCTCACACTGACCTCTCCACACACACGGATGTCCCGTCGGGAAACACGGTCTCTTCCCGCCCGTCACTCAGACGCTTCACAGTCCCGTCCGGAAACAAGGTTTCCTTTGAGCCATCAGGGTAGAGTTTTTCTGCAGAATACATGTTTTTATTGAGGTGCAATCAACACAGAACAGCTAAGTCTGGTTCCCACCCACAGCGCACACGGCCATAAACATTGTGTTCTTGGGACGAGAAGTTATAAACATCTACTCTCTTCGCAACTTGCAAACACGTGATAGATGTTGGAACTCCAGCCAACATACTGCATGTTACGCTCCCCAGGACTTACCTAGTTTTAACCGGAAGTGTTGACCTTTGGCCTCCTTTGCCCTTTTGAAAACTGTGTGTTGTAGCAGCCCCCCTTGTCCCCAGGGGATATGCTCCAGGGCCCCCAGAGGACGCCAGAGACTGCAGACAGCACCCAGCTCTGAGGGCTGCAGTTTTCCCTGTGCACATACACATGCCTTTCCACTAAAAGGAAGCACTTCATGGTCTGGCTGTGGCACAGCCGAACCCCAGCCCCTCCGGAGGGCCAGGGCCCCGTCCGTACCCAGGGGGTGGCTTGCTGGCCACCCCAGGGACAGGACTAGGCTTCAGCAAAGCAGCAGGGCCTCTGGGAGACACTCCACCCTGCACAGACAGCGGTGGCAGCTACAGGAGACGGGGAAGACGTTGGGAGACGGCCCACTTTGGTGAATGGCTCTCAAACTTTTCCTCCAGAGGCAAAGTTCGCACTCAGAGTCCAGGTGGACAGTGCACGGGGCGACTCGATGAAGGTGAGGTTGCCCTGGCCGGGCGGCTCCACTGGTTAGAGCGTCGCCCGGTGCACCGAGAGGTTGTGGGTTTGGCGCCCGGTTGGGGTGCGTACAGGGGGCAACCGATCCATGTCTCGCTCTCACATGGAAGTTTCTCTCCCTCTCTCCCTGCCGCCACCGCCTCACTCTCTCAGATCAATAAAAACACATCCTCTGGTGAGGATTTAAAATGAAAAGTCACTACCACTGAGCGCCCCTGAGTGGGCGGGCCAAGTCTGCACCAGGGAGAGTGCTGTGTGCTGGGGGGGAGAAGGGGCCTCCAGGGCACTGACGGGAACCTAACAAGGATTGGTCAGAAGAGAGAGAAGGTGCCACCACGGCAGCAGGCGGCAGCAGGCGGCAGCAGGCGGCGAGCTCACGGAGCCGGAGCCTCAGGCCTCGACCAGAATGCTGTGGCCCAAAGCACACGCAGAACGGAGGCTTCTGAGCGCACGGCTGCGAGCTCAGCAGTGGGCTACTCATTCACCTGGTGTCTCAACTCCCAGCACACGCGCCCATGCACAGAAGTGAAGGCACGAACCTGCTGCCCAGGGCCTGGTGACACTGCTTAGGCCTCAGGAGGCCGGCGGCAGCGGGCCCAGAGCTGTCTGATGGGAGGCAGGAGAGGACACCCACCTCCTGGGCCACCCTGAGGAACTCAAGCCCTGACTTATCTGGGCCGCAGCGGCCATGGGGAACTTGCCTCACAGGCTCCAACCCCTAGAGTCCACATGCAGCACCCACACACGGTGGGCAGGTGACCACGGGTCCGCGTGACGCCACTGACCTGTGCGCTTGTCTGGAAACCGCAGGACTTGCAGCCCGCTGGGGTGGGTGGTGCGCGTCGTCTGGGCGCCTGCGCAGTAGTAGACCTGCGAGCAGAGGTGCGGGTGTTGGGGTGCGGTCCGTACCATTGCCTGGAACCTGGTTTGCCCCTCGGCAAGTCCTTCCCTCCGGTGGGAGGGGCATGCCCTGCCTGCGGGGAGGGGTGGGGCTCGGAAGAAGAGCTCCTGATCAAACCCCGACAGTCTGCGGGACTGTGGACCGGCCAAACCCGGAGGCTCGCCCAGGACAAGGTCCGGAACCCTCCTGTGTCGCCATCACTCGAGCCTCGGGCCCTGCGACCGTGAACCCCGCCACTTGGCCCCAAGGACAGGGGCTTCCAGGCTGCACTGCCCACATCCTGCAGGCGTGCATCCTGCGAGGGTAGCTGCCGGCAAGTGGGAGGGGTGTAGACAGAGCTCATGCTCCTCACTGAGGGAACCACGAGGTCCAGCCTCTCGTCTGGGCCCAGGTTCCCGGGAGACAGGAGAAGGCGGAGGAGAAGGCTAGGAGCCAGCCACTCAGGAGGTGCCTGGTCCAGTGGGTTCCACCCTGACTGCAAGGCTGGGGTGGACCTTCCACTGTGGCCCCCACCCCATCCTCCTCGCCACCCTCCTCCCTTCTCAGATCGGCCCTGGTCGCTGCACCTCCACACCCTCCTGAGTTGGTCGAAAGATGACTGGCTCCAGGTGAGGCAGACCTAGGAGGCTGAGGGGCTCACAGTGGCATCTGTCACTGAGCTGGGTCATGAGGCATCGAGTCCACCTCTCCGTGGGGACTCTAACCCCCACGCCAAGGAAGTCCCGGGGGTGTGGGTGGGGGGAAAGCACAGAGCCACCTCAGGGCTGCCACCAAAAACCAGAGAAACCAACCCAAACACGAAAGTCTGCTCTGCCGGCGCCCTGGCCGTCGGGCCTCAAGGCTCTGTAAAAAAGACAGTGAAGCCGGTGATTCCAATGAGGACGTTTGAAAAGAAATGCACGGAGCACCAGTCGGTGATGTCTCAGCGCAGAAAGGCTGCAATCCGTCTGCCACACACCCGCCTGGGTCCCCAGACCGTACTTGCAGTGACTGATTGTGAATTCCCCGTGTCCCTGTGTTGGAATCGCGGTGAACCCCAAGTCATCAGGATACCTGCTTCTCTGCAGGTCTTCCTGGGAAACCGTAAACTCTGCTGACTCTCATTCCCAGGTCTATGTGTCCATCTCCACAGATGTATCTGATACCCCACACCACACACATGCCCGGGCCCCCCTGAGCCCCTGTCATGGCACCCCACACCAGCGGTGCCCCCACACAGTGAGACCTCCACACCAGCGGCACCCCTGCGCAACAGGACATGCTGCTGATCTCCATGGGAGGCGCCCCTCCCTGCATTAACGACAACCACGGAGCTGACAGCCGTCCTCTCGAGCCCAGAACTAGAGGTCCCTGAGACCTACTCCACGCCGAGCCGCAATGGCATGGAGGGCATTCGGTTGTAATAATCTGTTATGGGTCCCCAACCCCAGTGACGGTCTGGGCCAGGCTGCTCTTTGCTGTGGGGAGGCCACACCATGCACCCCTGGCCTCCGCCCACTACAGGCCAGCACCAGCGCCCCCCACCCCGGGTCGCGACAACCAGACATGTCTGTAGATGTCACAGATGTTCCCGGGGGCCTAAAGCCCCCCCACTTTGAGAACCAATGACCTGTGAACCAGGTATTTCCTGTTTAGGTGCAGAAACAGGCTGAGGAGGCTGACTTGCTCATCTCCGTGCTCATGGTCACAGGCAGATTCAGCCCCCGACCCTGTGGTCCCCAGGTCCACACTCGCTGCTTCCCCAGCACCCAGCACACGGCGCCCCACAGGCGGCCACAGGGACGGTGCACTGTGGGAAAGCTGCTCCCATGCAGACAGGAGAAGCCTCCTGCTGCGATCAGCCCTCTGGCTTGTACCTGGAGGGGCTCCCGACTCCACCTGCCCCTGTCACCACCCAAATGCGGAGTCCGTGACTAGGCGCTTTCTCCAAGCGTCCCCTGTTGTGTTTCTGGGGAGCACTGAGGCGGGGCGAGAGTGGGCTGTGTCACAGTGCCCTGTGACCCTTTTGCTGAGGAGGGTCTTTGTTGTCACCTCCCCGAGGGAGGCTTAGGGAGGCTTGCCGGCCACTAACTGGCTGAGTGAGAATTCACAACCCAGGGGGCGGGCTGGGGCGGGCCGGGGCGGGGGTTACTCCCACCTCCACGCACAGACCTGAGCCCACAGGCGTGCAGTGGCTGGAAGGGCTCAGTCAGAGCACAGATGGCCCCTGCCCCATCGCCCCCCCTCGTCCTTGAGCCCCGGAGGGAGGCGTCTAGTAACTGGGCAGTTTGACCCTTGTTTGAGGCTCAGACGTGCGGGCTGCGCGCACCACTCTCTGGTCTGGCAGGATCTTCTGCGTGTCGCCGCTGAGAAAGTGCAGGACGGTGGTCTCGGCCCCCATGTCCTTCTCGGGACCTTTGGGGGCGGCGACGACCTTGTGGCCAGCATTGGCGGCCTCGCTCACCTGTGCGGAAACACAAACATCCGAGCCAAAAAGGGAACACCACCACGGTGCTCTCGAGTGTTCCTCCGTGCACAATCAGTACACACCTGTGTCCTGTGTGGCCTTGTGGGCCCGACTGCTGTGTGCCCGAAAACAAGCACTCCCTGAATGCAGTAACCCCAGGGCGCACCCTTGAGCTTGGGCGTGAGTCGTGACCGGGTGCCCCAGCTTGCCCCACTAAGTTCTGCTGTCCTGAGGCCATGCCATGCACACGGGCCAGGCAGCAGCCTCCGGTGTGGGCAGCATGTGGCTGTCGCAGAGGGTGGGTGTGGAAACCCTGGGCCACGAGCAGGCTGATTGCTACGTGGGAATTATCGGCTGTGTAATTTTCTTCCCTTTTCCTCCCAGGCCTTTGGTCCGCACCCGACTCTACCTGGCCCCAGAGGCTCACTGACTCTCAACGAGAGTGGGCAGATCGTGAGTAACTGCGCGGGCAGAAGGCTGAACTAGGAATTGAGGAAAAATCTTTGTCTTCAAGTTGAAAATACTAGTGATGTAAAGATGAGCAGGAGGGAAGAACGGAAATCATCTCAACCTTTCGAGAGTTCACGTCTGTGCGTGTGAAAACTCTGAATAGTCAGCGTGCTATCACTCATCACGTGGCCTGAACCAGGGTCGAGGTCAACCAGGGTGTGGTCACTCTCCACCGAGGCTCAGGAGCACAGGACGTGACCCCCTGGGGAGAGGTGCAGGGTGCTGAACTCCAGTGCTGGGCTTCTGACTCGCCCTTGGCGGCCCTTCCAACAGCCGGCTCCGCATACCACTGCAGACCGTGCAGAGCCACTGACGGGCTCGAGGTTTGAACCCGAACCGCAAGTTCGCCCTCGCACCAAACCAGTGAGACAGAGCAAAGTGTGTCCTCTTCAACTGCAGAAGATTAACTGCTTAACCAATAAAAAAAAGTTTCCAGTGAGGCTTACAGAGGCTCAGGAACGAGAAAACACAGATACAATGTTTTAAATGTTCCATATAAGAAAATCATAAAATTAGTTATTATCTTCGGGGTTTACATCATAAGAAGAAAAAACAAGCAAATGAGCGAACAGAGGGTTTCCGCCCCTCCAGTGAAGGGGGGAAATGGGGTGGGGGCGCCGGGAGGCCGTGAGGAGAGGGGGCGGGGGTCTGTGAGGCAGGGGTGCAGGGGCAGGCAGGTGCGCTGTGCTTGGAGGGTGAGAGCGGGTTACTACTTTTTGTTCCCACGGCCTTGGGGCATCAAGTTCAGTGATAGACTCGTCCACATACTTAACAAAACCTTAAGGAATATCACTTATTTCTTATATCCCTCTTGTTGAGATAGTAAGACAAGGTATTTAAGTTTCACAGGCCTTTTCCCGAAAAACCTGTACAACGACTCCACTAATGGTGAAACAAACAAACAAACAAAATATTTAACTAATTCAGTGCTACTGTGAGCTACTGTTCAAAGCTATTGTTTTCGTTCTCTCAGACATGTTATCTGCCGAGAGCCATGGTCAGCTCACGAGAGCAGGGGTGAGGGAGGGCCCCCGCCAGGCCAGCAAACAGGCTGCAAGGGAACGGCCGTGTGGCTGACCGGGTCCCGGTTCCAAGTGTTGGTGGATTCTCCCCAGAGCTCACAAAACACCGCTGGCTGCTGCACGTCCCTTCTCTCCTTTCCTCCCGAGGCACCACGCCAAGGACTCGTCCTTTCTGGAGCGGAGGCTGAGCCACAGAGGCTGAGCGAGACTTGGACCGGTGCTGCTTCCCCACGGGAGGCCTGCCGTCAGCCAGCACACGCAGTGCCCCAGCACAGACCCGAGACCTGGGGCCCAGGGAATGGGTGGTGGGACCTCCGCTCGGGAAGGCGGGTCTGCGGCAGCCTACCTTGCTGTCAGGGCTCCGTGTTTCTTCTCCTTTGCTCTCCTTTCCCGCCCCAGTGCCCGTGGGCTGTGAGGATCCCAGTTCCCCAGGGGGGAGATTCTGCAGAGAGAGCGCAGCTGTGGCCTCAGGAGGTCGCCGTGAAAACCTTGGTCACGAGGCGGGAGAGGTGGGTCCCCCAGCATCTGCGTGAGCACCTCCACGGGCCAGGGAGAGTGGCTGTACCTGGGCCAGGGGTGCCGGGGCTTTGGGCCACATTTCCTGTTTTTACAAAGGTGTGTATCCCCAGCATCCCTGTCTGTTGGTCTGGGCTGGGGTGGCCACCCCAGTGCCAACAGTGCACAGAAGGAAACGTTGCATGTGGGGAGAAGCCAGCCGGGGAGCTGCGGGGCTGCCGTCTGGGGCTCTGTGCGGCCCCACCGGCTGGAGCCCACCACAGAACACACCCAGGGGAAAGTGGTGCCCTGGTCCCCAAGTTCAGATGTTGGAAGGGGCAGCGTAGACCGTGTGCTTCTCTGGGAGAACTGAGGGCACGTGGGACCCTTGTTCTTATACTTCCTCCTGGTGGCCTCCTTTACGTCATGACTAAGCTCACAGCCCAGATTTCTGCCCACAGAGAGCACCGTTTCGTTTCACTGACACTGTGGTTAGAAACAGCACGTAATAGCCCCAGCTGATGTGGCTCAGTGGATTGAGCACCGGCCTGTGAATCAAAGGGTTGCCAGTTCAGTTCCCAGTCAGGGCACATGCCTGGGTTGTGGACCAGGTTCCCCAGTTGCAGGGTTGTGGTGAGAGGCAACCACACACTGAAGTTAAAAAACAAAACAAAAAATAGCATGAATAACTGGACCACTAGCTAGCTAGGGCTTAGAAGTGTTACTTGTTAAATTCATATTAATCTCCATTTAAAATTATAAATAAAAATAGCCCTGGCTGGTGTAGCTCAGTGGATTGAGCGCGGGCTGCGAACCAAAGCATCGCAGGTTCGATTCCCAGTCAGGGCACATGCCTGGGTTGCCGACCAGGTCCCCAGCAACGACACATTGATGTTTCTCTCTCTCTCTTTCTCCCTCCCTTCCCTCTCTAAAAATAAATAAATAAATAATTTTAAAATTATAAATAAAAATACTATAAAAATTTGATTTGGGAAAAACATCAGTCTTGTTTTGACTGAGTGCTACATGCAACCAACTTAAAACTAGAACAAAAAGTCTCCACGTATTTGGGAGGTGGAGCTGCCCCAGGAGTCACCTGGAACCATGCTTCCCATCCCCCGCACACACCTGTGGCTCGGTGTCTGTGGAGGGACCGGTGGGCCCATCTGTCTGAGCCTGGGTGAGGGACTTGCCTTCAGGACCCTTGGAGGGCAGTGGGCAAGCGTCTGCAGAGACAAGTAGGGAGGTGTGAGGGTCACTTGCCCCCTGACAGAGTCATTAAGTTGATTGGGCCACGTTCTCTTTTTCCATGAGATGCACAAACCATTCAAGGAGAATTTTCAGTAAGTAGCTGCTGAACCAGTGATGGGCCTGGGAGAGAGACATGGCCCACGTGACCACAGAGAGGCAGGGTGAAGCACTAAGCCACCGACTGGTAAACTGAGGCAGCTCGGAGGCCAGTGAGGACTGTGCCCACCCTGTGGAGGAACTAGTGGGTCTCAGGGTGGGGGGTGAGGAGGCTGCTGCATGTGAAGGCCCCCCTGGGGGGCGGGTGAGAGGCAGTCTGGGCTGGAAGCAGCTGGGAGGGACCTGGTGGCCCGAGGGTGGGGAGGGGAGGAGCGGAGACTGAACAGGTGGAGCTGACCTGGGTGGGGAGAGGGGGCAGGGGGATTTGAAGGTGTCCTCAGGCCTCTGCCCAGGGTCCTGGCGGACTCAGGATGGCACCCACCGAGAGGACTGGGATTGGGGGTGGAGGGCAGTGAGGGGTCTGGGTGTGAGGAAGACATGGTCTGTGTTCTGGTCGTTGGGTTTGTGGTGCCCATGGGCCTGGTGGGCCCCCTGCCTGAGGGGGCACCTGGGCACTGGTGTGTATGAGCACACATTCCCGCAGGTGCCCTGGAGGGGGCTGCGTAACTTTTCTGACGGGGACTTGAGGAAGGCGCTTCTTCCTCGACTTGCCCAGTGAGGTGCCTCTTGGTCCTGCCGGTGGGACCCCAGGTGCCAGTGGGACCCCAGGTGCTGGTGGGGCCCCAGGTGTGGAAGGCTCAGCATAGCTGTGTGGACAGCCCCACCCAGAGCTCAGAAGGGGGGAGAGGATGACACCAGGGAGTGTTCTATTGAGGTGGGGGGACAGCGGCCAGTGGCCATCCCTGAGCTCTGGGTGCACGTCGGGTGGGGTAGGAGGAGGTGGTAGGACAGACAGAAGGGGACCTGAGAGGGGTCAGAGAAGACGGCCAGCAGTGAGGGCGTCCCGTGAACCCCACGCACTGGCCACAGTGAGAATTGTGGGGGGGACATAGTCAGGGGACCAAGCACGACAGCGACAGGAAGGGCAGCCCAGGTGGCCTCACCAGTGTCCTGGGCAGCGGGGCCATCCTCCGTCGGCCCTGCGGGTGTCCTGCTGCTCAGCGTTGGCAGACTCTGGCCGGGGAGCGTGGCAGCCTAGGAGCAAGGACAGTCACAAAGCCTGGCACTGTCACTTCAGAGGCAGTGACTCAGGCCAGAAACTGGTGCCGCTGGAGGCCGTTTCTGCCGTGAGTGTGTTTCAGTGACGCCCAGGTCTGCCCGAAGGCACCGCCCTTGGCATGAGGAGAAAGGTCGCTACCTAAATGCAGAGGTGGGGGTGGGGGCGGGCAGGCAGCTCAGTGTCTCAGCTTTGACGACGATCTGCGGAAGCTCCCTGAGCCATCCAGGGAAAGAGAGTTATTCTAAACAATTAAAACTGTCTTGAATAATGAATTCAGGGTTCACAGTAGACCTAAGTGGAACTCCACCCAACCTCGATGTTCAGCACGACCGTGTGCACGAGCACCGTTTCCTAGTCTCACCTCCTCGCCCCCGAGCGGGGTGGGCTTCCCTTCAGCTCGGGGCCCGCTGCGGGCAGACTCGGCCCCTCGGACTCGGAGGTGAATGGAGACGATTTTGTCTCCATCCTCACGCGTCACTATCTTCCCCCAGTCGACTCGTTCTGTCTTTGTCCTTGCTGGCTGGAAACAAATGTGGAATGTGTTAAGAACGGTCCCAT